>JBBPBX010043152.1:0-10339 GCA_038048925.1 Garcialebias charrua | reverse complement strand
GAAAAAAAAAAACAAGACAGGGCAGAAAATACACTGTAAAAGCAAGAATTAGGCACAACTTTACCTCTTTGCGGGTCCAGGTGCGGAAGGCATTGTTCAGAGCCTTAGTTCCATGAACGAGATAACTTGCAGGGTGTCTGCGATTTTCCCTCAAACCTTTAAGTTGATCAAAAAGTTTATATTAAAATAATTAATAGACATACAGTACAATAATTAAGGAGCTCACATGAACACTTTAAAATTCAGCAAAATCCCTCACCTCTAAAAGTATCAAGAAGGTGCTTCCCCACATACCAACAAACCGTCTCAAAGTTCGGAAATTTGAATAGTTCAGCTGTGCTTATCCTCTTCTCTATTTCATATGCCCTAAAAAAAAAGAACATTAGTTGATATTGCAAAAACATGCAACTCTGTACAAATGTAGATACACAACAGTTTTTATCTTTACAGATCTATTGTCCTTAAGTGTGCTCATGTTTAAATTTTAACCAATGCAAAAACAAAATTTAGATTACTAGGAAGTTGTTTTTTTTGCCAAAGACAGCGAATTGGTGATAAGTTGGTGCTTATATGTAGACGGTCAATTGAGACATGACAATGTTTCCATCTTTAGCTATTTAAATCACCCATTTTACACCCTTTTTGGTAAATATATTGAAATGGCCCTGAAAGAGCAAACCTGCAGAGTTACTAGGGATGTAACGGTACACGTGGGTGTACCAAACCGTTTCGGTACGGCACATTCGGTTCGGTCCACCTGCGTACCGTTTCGGTTATTTTTTTACTCATTAAACATTATTAATGGGAGAATATATGTGCCACGGAACTAAAGTTCCTAGGCGAGTTTCAACACGGCGCTATTATCTGCAGCACGCGTAGCATTAGCAGCCTAGCTTCTCGTAGCGGTGTCCTGTTTGGAAACGTTATGGCTTCCTTGTTAAAAGACGAGCGCAAGTCCAAAGCTGTGTGTGGACGTTGTTTAACGAAGATTAGATCTGCAGCAGCAACACGTCTGACTTAACGGACTTGAAACGACGTCATCCGAATGTAAACGTCTTCTACAAGCAAGAAAAGCACTCAGCTTGTTGCAAAGACCGCTAACAGCAGCTGCATTTAAACAACATTTATCAGGTAAACCAGATCGGTCCAGAGCAATAACACAAGCTGTAGGAGTTTTTAAAACTTGGATTTACGTCTGAATGTTGTTGATGTGCAGGCTTTAAAGTTCTTGAGCGTCGCTGCGACATCCATCACGTCAACACTTCAGCCAAAAAGTTCAGCACTTTATGAAAAAGTTAAAACTGATATTGTCAACAAGCCCTGGAGCTGATTAAAGCCCTGTCCTGATGATGATGACAGAGAGACTCAACCATCTCAACTGTTCAAGAAGAGGTATTGTTGTTTTATTATTATTATTATCTAATTAACCTTTTTAATTTAAAGTTATAATCTTATTGACTCTTTTTTTTACCTCTTTGTGTTTTATTTCCAGTCTGGGACAGAGATAGCAGTTGACTTCTTCCTCTTCAGGGACATCCACCTGCAGCTAAGAAGTGTGTGATGACTGAACTCTGAACTTTTCCAGGGACCTGTCCCATCTGGGGGAGCAGCTCGTAGAGAGGTTGTTGTGAGTAATGAGGACAAATACAGCCACACTGCTGCTACTGTTGTTATTGAAATGATGTTCTACACTGCTAGAGATATTCACTCAAAGTCAAAGTCAAAGTCAACTTTATTGTCAGAACTGCAATATGTACAGGACATACACAGGACCGAAATTGTGTTTCTCTCAGTCCCTCGGTGCAACAGTAACCGTCTAAACACTAAAACATTTAATAAACATAAGCATAAAATAGTAAGAGTGTAACACTGTCCTGAGTTTTTTCATAGTAGTATGAAAGTATGAAAATTTACACCAACACTGAAACACCAAACACCCAATGAACATAAGCATAAAATGAAATAATAAAAGTGTAATACTGTCCTGAGTTTTTTCATAGTAGTATAAAAAGTATATCTATAAAATAGACTGAAGGTTCTAGCATTGACATTTGCAAAGAGTGGCACAGCAGCATATGAGTTAATGTACACAGTATATGTATGAGGTAGTTGATGTTGGTATAGAGGCAAAGTGGCATATGCAGTAAGGCACATTTGGCATCCTTAGATAAGGCTAGTCAGAGAATGCTGTATATGTATCAGCAGTAGTGTAGATATAAAAGTAGTGTAAATGTAAACAGTAGTAATAAATGTAAAACAGTAGTAATAAATGTAAACCGTATTAATAAATGTAAACAGTGAATGTAAACAGTAGTATGACTATAGGCAGTAATGTAATACAAACATTAGTGCAAATATGAGAAGTAGTGCAAACTGAATGAGCACATGACCGAGAGTTTAGTGAATAACCCGTTTGATGACACAGGGTCCAGTGTTAAAAACTTTGTGTTGAGTGGTAATGTGTGAGAAAGTTTTTTGTGTTAAGGCAGTTCAAATGGGAGGGGAGGCAGAGCAGGCAGAGTGTTTAGCATTCTGACTGCCTGATGAACAGAGCTGTCTCTCAGTCTGCTGGTACGAGCCTGGAGACTCCTCAGTCTCCTCCCTGATGGCAGCAGTCTAAAGCGGCTGTGTAGTGGGTGTGTGGGATCACCTGCCATGCAGTGGGCTTTCCGAGTGAGGCGTTTGCTGTGTAAGTCCTGCAGTGAGGGCAAGGAGGTGCCGACGATCTTCTCAGCTGCTCTCACGATGCGCTGGAGGCTCTTGCGGCATGATGCAGTACATGCACCAAACCACACCGTGATGCAGCTGGTCAGGACACTTTCTATGGCACCCCTGTAGAAGGTGCACATGATGGGGGTTGAAGCTCCAGCCCTTTTCAGCTTGCGGAGAAAGTAGAGGCGCTGGTGAGCCTTCTTGGCCAGTGCTGCAGTGTTCCTGCTCCAGGACAGGTCCTTCGAGACGTGCACTCCCAGGAACTTGGTGCTGTCCACTCTCTCCACTGCGGTGCTGTTGATGGTCAGAGGGGCATGTTGTGCATCCCTCTTCCTGAAGTCCACAACAATCTCCTTTGTCTTCTCCACGTTGAGAGTGAGATTGTTGTGTCCGCACCACAAGGCCAAGCGGCTCACCTCGTTCCTGTAGTCCGTCTCATCGTTGTTGCTGATGAGACCTACCACTGTTGTGTCGTCTGCAAACTTGATGAAGTGGTTGGAGCTGTACGATGGTGTGCAGTCGTGTGTTAGCAGGGTGAATAGAAGGGGGCTCAGCACACATCCTTGTGGGGCCCCTGTGTTCAATGTGATGGTGCTAGATGTGTTACTCCCGATCCGTACTGTCTGTGGTCTCCCGGTCAGGAAGTCTAGCAGCCAGTTACACATTGAGGTGTTCAGCCCCAGACTGTCCAGTTTAAGGATGAGCTGTTGGGGGATGATGGTGTTGAATGCCGAGCTGAAGTCGATGAACAGCATTCTAACATAAGAGTCCTTCGTGTCCAGATGTCCACTGCAACTAGATCTGTGCTTTTAGCAGAAAATGTGGACAAGTTGGTCTTTTTGGACAAAAACTTAATTAGTTTGATTGTAAACAGTCTGTTGCTGCTTATTGTTCTGGTTCTGACTATTATTGTATTTATTAAGATTTTCATTATTGTTAGTATAGTTTCTTTATTGCAAAGAGTGCCGTTTATTTAAAATATCATCCAAATGGGTTGCTTTTATTTATTTTTATACAAACGTATTGTTTACTTGACACATTTTCAAAATAAACATTTTATAAGTCTTTATTTAAAAAAAATTGTACCGAAAATTAACCAAACCGAACCCTCCTTGTAATTGAACCGAACCGAAATGTGATTTTGGCATACTGTTACACCCCTAAGAGTTAATAATTTATTATTATTATTATTTCCCCTTTATAGATGGCCTCCCTTCTCACCTTACAGCCATCCTCTCACTCCAATATATATATTTTTTTATAATAGAGAGAAAGAAAAGGAAAGACAGAAAGTAAAACAAAAGAAACACAACAATTATCCACAAAAAAGCACAAGGCAAACACACCCAACTTCCGTCTGCAATCCTGCAAAGTACATGACAGAACACAGCAACACATGCATAAAGACTAATAACATTTATGACCTTGCAGTAGATTTCCATAAATATACATACCATACCTACAAATATATATACAGTATACATACATATACATTCATATTCATTCATATACCCATCTACATATCTGCATATATCTACATATACATCCCTGCATCCATTTGCGTGTGGTTGTGAGCATGCATAAGTGAAAAAGTTTCCTCCAATAGAACATTCAATAGTAATCGTGAGGAATCAGAGATCCGCCCCCCAAGGCCCGAGGCAGGCAAAGGGGCAACCAGAGCCCAAGACCCCAAGCAGGACCCCGAGCCCAGAGTCCCCAGGGCCACCCGAACAGGACGAGCCACTCACCAACTCCCTAGATCCGACCAAAGGGGAGAACAGGAGAAGCTCCAAAAGTGACTACACACAATGACCCCCCGGGGTCAACAGCGACAAATTCACAGGCCCCTGCTAGAGCCCGCTGCACCAACGTAGCCCCAGGGCCGGTCACCGAGGCCCGGGCACCGGGGACGCCCACCCCTCAGGCCCAGACCCGACAGGACCAGGAGACCCGAGCCCCACCAGGCAGCCACCAGGCCGAGCCGACACACGCCCAAGCGCCCAACCCCAGACAGTGAGGGCCCCAAGCACGCCCGCAGGCAAAGGAACACCCACCAGGTGGCCACGCGGCAGGAGCGCGACACTGAGTAGCCTCAGATGTATCAGAGAGGGGGCAGCCCAAGTCCCAGCCTGACAAACATTCATACACAGACACACTCATTCAGACCCACCCTCATCCTCACCCTCACTCACAGAAAGACAAACAATAACGACACGTTCCATTCATAATCCCGATACACACTCTATACCCCCTAGGTCCAAGACATGTACCTGCCTCCTACATGGGGCAGCCCACATCCAAACCCAGGAGGTAGCCCCATTCATTTTCAGAGTCAGAGTCAGAGAGAATTTATTGTCATTTGCACCGCATGTAGTACATGTGTTGAAAACGAGATTATGTACACAGGGTCCCAGTTACATCCAACAACAAATGCAAGAGAAATACAATAATAACATCTAGGATTAACTAAGAGAGACATCACATCAGCTAGTAATACACTAAGCCCTAATGTAGTAGAAAAACATCATTATAAACAGCAGCACGAACATGAGCAGATGGTCACAGATGAACGCAGCAACAAGAAACAGATCAGTATCAGTATGATGTGACATTTTGCAGTGTTTATTCTTATTATTTATTTATTCATGAGTCTGACAGCCTCAGGGTAGAAGCTGTTTCTCAGTCTAGTGGTTCTACATTTGATGCTCCTCAACCTCCGTCCCGAGGGGAGTGGTGCAAAGAGTGAGTGTGCTGGGTGAGTGAGGTCTTTCATGATGCAGGTGGCTCTTTTTCTGCATCTGGAGGTGTAAATGTCTGTGATGGTGGGGAGACTGACTCCCACAGACTTCTGTGCAGCCTTCACCACTCTCTGTAGAGCTTTTCTCTCTGCAACTGTGCAGCCTCCATGCCACACGTTGATGCTGGAGCACAGGACGCTCTCCACTGCACACCTGTAGAACGAGGTGAGGACTGGGCTTCTCAGACCGGCTCGTCTCAGCCGTCTGAGGAAGTAGAGTCTCTGATGACCTTTCTTGATCAGGCTGGTGGTGTTATTGCTCCAGCTGAGGTTATCATTCATGTGTACACCCAGGTATTTGTAGCTGGAGACCACCTCCACCGCAGATCCACCTATATACAGTGGGGTGTGGGTGTGTTTGTTCCTTCTGAAGTCCACAATCATCTCCTTCGTCTTCTTCACATTCATGTGAAGGTTGTTCTCTTTGCACCAGCTCTCCAGATGTTCCACCTCCTGTCTGTAGCTGGATTCATCATTATCTGTGATGCATCCCACCACAGCTGTATCATCTGCAAACTTAACAATATGACAGCCTGGATGTGTGGCTGTACAATCATATGTGAGCAGAGTGAACAGAAGAGGGCTCAGCACACATCCCTGAGGAGAGCCAGTGCTGAGGGTGATGGTGGAGGAGGAGAAGTTGTGGATCTTCACGGACTGTGGTCTGTCTGTTAAGAAGTCTAAGACCCAGTTACAAATAGAGGGGCTTAGTCCAAGTGTGGATAGTTTGTCTATCAGAGTTTGGGGGATCATGGTGTTGAAGGCAGATGTGAAGTCCACAAAGAGCAGACGCACGTATGAGTCCTTCTGATCCAGGTGGGTGAGAGCAGTGTGGACCACGGAGGAGATGGCGTCCTCTGTTGATCGGTTCTCACGGTATGCATATTGATGAGGGTCCTCGTTGATGTTGACGGCTGTCTTGATGTGGGACATGACCAGTTTCTCAAAACATTTAGCGACTATCGGGGTGAGAGCCACCGGTCTGTAGTCATTCAGACCAGTCACTGTGGAGCTTTTTGGGACTGGGATGATGGTGGCGCTGGGGTGGAGAGTAGCAGACATCCAAGATTCTGCCCAACCCGCGCCCCGCCGACAGGACAGGACACCCGGGCCCAAGCAGCCCCAGGGGGAGCGCAATGCCAGCCCCGCCCACGGCAATCCCCCAGGCCCCGAACCCCCCCATAGTCCAAGACAACACCCGACCGCCCGTCACCTTACCAGACCCCACCCCCAGAATAGCCGCCAGAGAACCAGGGGGGTCAGAGAAAAAAAAAAATTAACAAACCTAGACCCCGACACATACACCCCCGTCCCCAAATGTGCTGTTGATGTGTGTTGTTTTAAAGTGCACTTAAAAAGGGAAAGAGAAGGAGCAAAGGCTGGCATTATGCCAGTTTCCCCTCCACCCCAACTCTAACCCAGGCCCTTACTGTCTAAATGCATAATTGTGAGTGAGCACAGGCACGGTAGGCGAGAATGATGTCATCTCGCCACCCATAACCATAGTGCTCACCCCAATTTCCTATATGTGAATTTTATGAGGATGTATATAAATGCAGGTGGTTCTGAACAACAGAGATGTAAAAACGTTGCAGCACACCTGAGCCTCAAATCCCTGCATGTATTAATTTGAAATGAAGAGGGCGGAGGCGCGTGGTGAGGGATGGAGAGAAAATAACTGCAGGAACAATGCTCCCACGCTGACCCTGCATACCCCCCCAGTTCGCCAACGTCCACCCAAGGATCGAGGCCAAACACCTCTCCGACCTCCAGGCTTGTTGAGCCCCAGACCAGAGAGGGACACGGCCACGAGGGCCACCACCAGCAGGACCAACAGCCCACACCCACCAGGGCCGCCAAAACCCCTGCTAACTGCAGTCAGCCCGCCGCCCAGGAGGACACGAAATGGACGACACGGCCAAGAGCGCCCACCCAACCGCCGTCAGAGACAGGAAGCACCAGGAGCGGGCCCCCACCATAGTAAAGGGCCCGCCCACCGGCCATTATTTTGTTATTTCTGCTGTTTTGACAAAGTTTAAAGAATCTAAGAAAGCATATTTCTATTGTAAATTAAATTAGTTTGATTACATACCGATACACAACAATATCTTGGATGAAAATAGGGCATTAACTCAAACAATAAAGGGTGAAAATGAATGACAAAACATAAGTTCACAAGAACATATTCAGTACAAGCATCAAACAAAAAAAGATATCCACTTAAAGGGGACCACAGATTCAAAATTCACGTTTTAATGTTTTTTTACTCAACTTTGGGTATGTACTTCATAAAAAAACAGTCCTAGTGCCAAAAAAATGCACCCAGTGGTTTATTTACTCTAAGTATATTTATTTATTTTTGATAGAAACACTTCGTTTTCAAATCCTCGCGCTTGTGACGTCACAAGCGCCAGGACAATCCCCCCGCACCTTTAGTTCAACCCCTCACCTAGCATGGGCGTAGCCAGAATTTTATGAGGGGCGGTCCGTTTAAAGGAGAAGTTGACCAAGCTAAATTCACATGCCTGAATAGGTCAGTGGAAACAGCGTTGGGTTTCCGTCCCAAACCTTGTGGGTTCAATTCCCACATGGTACAACGTTTTTTTTTTTTCCATTCCAGATTTAAAAAAAAACACAATGAAAGGAAGCAGAAGAAGAAAATAATCTTATCTGCCCCTTCTCAAACTATTTTTTTTTCTAACACTCGATTCAAACAACTAATTTTACGTTTGTCCCAGGGTATATGCAGGAATAATGAAGTTAATTTCAATACCTTTTCAAGACTTTTTAAAGACCTTCCAAAATAAATTCAAGACCTTATCGTCACTTTGTTTTATTAAGCAACAAATCTTTGATTTACAAAACTGCTGTTGTTTTCAATTAAATCTGTGAATCTCAAACCTACAACAGAACTGAGATACAGTGGAAAGAAAAAAGTTCAAAAGAAGAAACTGAACCACGACTAGGTTTAAGAAAATATAGCTTAGGTTACAACAAGACTCGTAGCTATTTTAAAGTAACTTGGTTGAACAATGGCGACTAAGAAATAAACACGGTTATTCTCGGCGACAGGCCTCAGCCATTCTTGAAAATCAGGCATCTCCAACCAGGAGTCCGAAAACTTGCATTTACCCATTGTTCTCACGGTCTCGCGGCAACTTATTCGAACACACAGACTCAACTTGGAGATAAAGCAGCCGTGCATGCGCACAAGATAGGCCTAGCCGTAAAGGCTGTTGTAACCTGACACTCTAAATTTGTGCGAAGCAGTTTCCGAATCCTCCGCGGTGAGGAAAACAAATATTAGTCATACATACTTTTTGATGTCAAATTTTTTAAAGCTAGAATAACAGCAAAAAAAAAATAATACCACATCAAATCGCTTTCAAGACTTTTTAATACTTTTCAAGACCCTTAATTTTCCCAAAATTGATTTATCAACTTTTAATAACTTTCAAGACTCTACATATACAGTACTCTGTTATTGGATAAAAAAAGGAGTTATGCCTGTTAACACATTCTACTTTTTTTATCCAATAAAAGAGTGTTTGAAAAAAAAAATTAGTTTGAGAAGGGGCAGATAAGATTATTTTCTTCTTCTGCTTCCTTTCATTTCATGTATTGTTTTATTTCTTGTTGCTTTGTAAATAGTTTTCTTGTGTTTTTTTAATCTGGAATGAATAAAAAATAAAAAAGTTGTACCATGTGGGAATTGAACCCATAAGGTTTGGGACGGACAACCAACGCTGTTTCCACTGACATATTCAGGCATGTGAATTTAGCTTGGTCAACTTCTCCTTTAAAAGTGGGCGATTCGTTCGACAACAACAGATTACAGAGACTGGCTGTTACAGAGGGCGGAGTAAATGTAAACAGATCTTTGAAGGACGTGGCCATGAGAGCTCATTAACATAAACCAGTCGTTCAAAACGAAAGTTAAAAATTGCAGAATTAAAAAGGGTATAATTGATTATCTAAGAATTATTTTGTGTATTAAATTGAATGAACATTGTCTGGATAGCCTACAGACATCCATCCATCCATCCATCCATTTTCTTCCGCTTATCCGAGGTCGGGTCGCGGGGAACCCAATGGCCAGCTTCTGTAGCCGAGGATCAGACCGCCAGGGTCCCCGCCCTCGGCCACCACCCATTCCACAATGCACCCGACCCCTTTGGCCCCTCCCACAGGTGGTGAGCCTATGGGAAGGGGGACCCACGTCTCCTCTTCGGGCTGTGCCCGGCCGAGCTCCATGGGTGAAAGCCCGGCCACCAGGCGCTCGCCAACGTGCCCCTCCTCCGGGCCTGGCTCCAGAGTGGGGCCCCGGTGACCCGCGTCCGGGCGAGGGAACATTGTTTCCATTTATATTAATCATCATAAGGGGTCTTGTGGGCTGCGCTTTGTCTCGTCCCTCACCTAGGACCTGTCTGCCTTGGGTGACCCTACTAGGGGCATAAAGCCCCTGACAGCATAGCTCCTAGGATCATTGGGACACTCAAACCCCTCCACCACGGTAAGGTGGCAGCCCAGGGAGGAGGAGCCTACAGACATACCATAACAATTTTAAAAACCTATCTGTGGTCTCCTTTAAATGTGAAAATGATTTTTTTTTAATTTTGCTAGATAAATATGTTCTTATTCTGGGCTTTTTTAAATAATAAAAGTTAGCACTACTTGTGAGTGCAGAAATCTGTAAATGCCATCAGTTTTAAAAATGTAAACGTTTAAAAACTTGTGCTGTTTTTTTTCTCCAGATTGACAGTGTACTATATATATGACATGCTATATATATGACATACTATATATATGACAGTTTTATATATATATATA
>JBBPBX010043151.1:15702-28053 GCA_038048925.1 Garcialebias charrua | reverse complement strand
ATAGTCTGATCTTATTCCTTGATTTCTACAAAGCATTCGACACAATTGAACATGCCTTTTTGATAGAGACCCTGAGATTGTTGGGCTTTGGTAACTCATTTTGTGGATTAATAACAATGTTTTATAATGATATTTATAGCTCAGTCTCCTTAAACCCAGGACTTACTTCTAGATTTAAGATCCAGCGAGGAATTCGTCAAGGGTGCCCTATTTCCCCAAAATTATTTATCCTAACAACCCAACTACTAGCCCTCCAAATAAATAATAATTCTGAGCTAAAGGGAATTAACATTTTTGATAGGGAATATAAGATTAGTCAGTTTGCCGATGACACAGCACTGTTTTTAAAAAATGATTTAATGGTTGAAAGAGCCCTAAATACAATTTCATTGTTTTCGGCTTCAGGTTTGGGGCTTAACATTAACAAATGTGAGATTCTTCCCATTCATAGTTGTAGTCATAGTAACATCCAGTCAATCAGGGTTGTAAATGAAGTTAAATATTTAGGTGTATTAGTATCTGTCATGATCCACGTTCATCTAGTTTTAGTTCAATATTTATTTTGTCATGTTCCATGTTCATCTAGTTGTAGTTCAATATTTAGTTTCATAGTAAAAGTATTTTCTGATCAGTCTTCTTCCTGCCTTCATGTGCTGCAGCTAAGCATGTGCTGCAGCTAATCAACCTAGATTTCATCCACCTGTTGCAGCCAGTATATAAGTCCCAGCTTCACTCTCAGTCTCTGCCAGATTTATGAAAAGGTTATCCTGAGTAGTTATCCAGCATTCATGTCAAGTCTTGCCCTCCTCGTCTCGATTCTGGTTCTGTTTCATGGTTTAAAGATTCCTGCCTGCTCCCCTCTTGGATACTTCTCTGCCTCAGCTCTTCTGGTTTTGACCTCGGACCCCGCCTCTGGATTCTGCCTTGTGTTTTTGCCCCTGAACGGTTCTATCCACCCATCGGCCTCTTGGAAACCGACCCACGCCTGTGTACCCCGACCAAGTAAGACGCCTGCTCCTCCTAACCTGTTTCTGCCTTCTGCTGAATTATTGTGCATGACCCCGGACTGGAACTTGGATAACCCATGGACTAAAAAGTCATTCTGGATCAACCACCTCAAACAAAGAAGTAATCACGGACCAAATCTCAGACGCTCAACGTCTATCAGGAAGTCTACCCGGACCAAACAAACTCTGAGAAGGTTAGTCGACTCATTCAAAATAAAAGCCTCACCTCTGTTCACTCCAGTTGCTAACCTTCTCCTCTCCTGTTTAGAGCTCCTGCTCCCGGTGACCTGTAGAACCCGATCCAGCTCTCTACACCTCTCATGGTCCCTGATTTTGAAGCCATCATAGTTTCCCGTTTCATGCCACAGACTGGATTACCTTGCCTAGTTTTGGCCTCACGCCTGCACTACGGATTCTTTGCCTTGCCTGCCCCTCTTTGGATATTGTCTGCCTCTCTGACCACGGTAACGACCCTGACTGATTTAGAAAAGTGGACTGCCACCTGGACCCTGACCCATCTCTCCAGCTACCAGCAGTAAATTAATAAACTGTTCTTGTTTTTTGAACTCCTGTGTCTGGCTGTCTTTGAATCCAAAAACCCATTTGTGACAGTATCTAAGAACGCAATTAAAAGGGAAGATGATAACATTTCAAAACGTTTAGTAGATATGAAACAAAGTCTTAGCCGTTGGTTGACAAGAGATCTGACTATCTTTGGCAGGAACCTGTTGACTAAAGCAGATGGCATTTCCAAGGCTATCTATCCATGTCATTCTATGTATATATCACCACAAAACATAAGAAAAGCCAACTCCATTATCTTTCAATTTTTGTGGAAAAACAAGACTCATTATGTTAAAAGATCCCAACTAGTTAAAAAATATGAGAATGGTGGCATTAATGCACTTGATTTTGAAGCAATGGTTGGTACATTTAGGATTAAATGGTTAAAAACTTTTTTACAACAACAAAACAACAAAATTCAATGTGGTTTCATATTCCTGCCTCCTTTTTTAAGCAGCTGGGAGGAATTTAATTTGCTAAATGTGACTTTGAAGTAACTAAGATTCCAGTAAAGTTATCAAACTTCCACAAACAAGTTCTTCATTTCTAGAAAATGACATTTCATCATTTCTCACCTCATGGATCAACTCTGTGGAATAGAGCAATCACAGCAGGTAGAAAGTCAATATTTAGGAAAGAATGGTATGAAAAAGACATCATTTTTGTAACAGATATCCTAGACTCTAATGGAGATCTTTTAAATTTCGCATCTTTTGTGGGAAAATATAACCTTAACTGCTGTCGTAAAGATTTTATGAAGGTATGTAAAGCAATCCCTTTAGCCCTGATTCAGTTAATTAAAAATACAATTATTTATTCAAAAGTGACCATTTCATTACCCACACTAAAAGTAAATGAGTGTAGCTTAGTTGACTTCAAATGCAATAACAAGATTATCAACGAATGTATGAGACAAACTATGATAACAAAATTATAACAAAAATTCATTCAAGAATCCTCCCAATATAAATCAGGTGACCATGATGACTTCTGCTCATTCAAAATTTATCAAATGGCCTGTATCTCCTAAAGTGAAAGAAAACCATTTTAAAATAATAAACAAGATTTATCCCGTGGCCATGTTTCTGCACAGAAGATTTAAATTTGAGGTTGATTTGTGTACCTTTTGTAAATCTGAAGATGAATCCCTTGAGCATTTGTTTTTTTCATGTCAACATTCTCAAAGATTGTGGACTGACATCACAAACTGGATTAATCTGAAACTTAATATTCCCTCTTTTGATATTGATGCCATTCTATTCTATGTAGACAACTTAAGTTCAGCTTACTCTGATGCCATAAATATAGTCGTCCTTATAGCAAAGTACCACATTCATTGTAGTAAGTGGAGGGATAACAAGCCCTCATTCCCATGTTTCATGAACGAATTCAAAGCCTATTATTCTTCATTAAGTAGATTGAAAAACTGGAAAACTGCTAGAACCATCTCACAACAGTTATCTAAAAACTTGCTGTTTTAAGTTTCTAATATTGTCTTGCTCCTTTGTGTACTTTTTCATTTATTGTATTTTGATATATATATTTTTTTTCAACTTTCATCATTTTGTAAACCGCCCCCTAGCTTATAGACTGTAGTTATGTTATCATTCACAAGAGTTTGTATATATTTTTGTTTATGTAGTGTTTTGTAGTTCTGTTTGTTAATTTAAAAAAAATAAAAAAAATAATATTTAGGATGATGTAGCACAGCTTCACCACTGAGAGGCGCTGTTTCCCCGTGGAAATAATTTGTTCTGTATCTTGCAGGGTTTTTCTCATTCAGCCCAGGCTGGGAGTCAGGTCTAAAGCAGCCTGTGCAACATGAAGATCGGTGGAGATAGAGCGCCGCTCAGTGGTGAAGCTGTGCTACATCACCCTAAATATTAGTCTCATATCATTTAAACCATGACGTAAATATGTCAACGAGATTAACGGAAATACAAGTGGCGTAAATTAGCAACATGAAGATCGGCGGAGATAGAGCACATACTTTTCTAAGTAAATCAAGACGGTTCTTACAAACGGAATTATAACATTGTCTAGGATAATTAATCAATTTATAGGAAGAGATATTTTAATTAACATCAATAAATATGGTGCGTTTCATAAATATATTTTATTAACATCAAGTAATTGTTTCTAGTACATTTTCCTTAATCTAGGAAGGATTTTTTAGTTACGCGCCTACACAGCCTAGACAGCACCTGTGTGAGCGGACGCGGGCGCACCTTGGCTGCCGCTGCTCCTCATACTTTTGTTCCTTGTGCCTTTTTTGTTACTTTCTGCTATTTTTTCACCGAGCCTTGTTGGATATTTCTACCTTTCTTGAACACAGAGTGCGGCAGGCGCGAGCCTGTGCACAGCACCTGTGTGAACCGACGCGGACATTTCTACCTTTCTTTGAACCTTTCTACCTTTCTGTGATTAAGTTTTAGAGCAACTGTCTTTTCTGACTGCGTTGTGGATCTGCAAACATAAGTTGCCGGTCAAAGCAGATGACCGCTTGTCCTGAGCCTGGGTCTGCTAGAGGTTTCTTCCTTCTAAAAGGGAGTTTTTCCTTTCCACTGATGCCATTGTGCTTGCTCAGGATGGGAGATCGTGGCGAAGCCAAGATTTGACTTGTTTGCTGGATTCATTAGATAGAAAACTTTACTAGTCTAACCGGAATTTTAATAGTAGGAGCTGCTAGCTCCCGCTAGCTTCAACACGAATTTAGCTTCGAGAACCACGTAGCTGCACTTATTGTTCGCTTACCTGCTGCCTCTCTCAACTTCCTGTGTCCTTTGGACTGTTCTGGACTCTCTCCTGTACTCCTTCAAGGTAATGCTCGTTCGAGTTACATCTCTCTGCTTCTTGTATATCTTTTTCGGAGCCGTGGGCCTGCTGCTAGCGGCTAGCTCCGTGTTAGCTTCCACCGGCTCGTGGATGTTGACTTACTCCGCCTCGCAGTTGTTTAAACTTAACAACTGCTCCATTCCTCCTTCTGTTTCCACCATCAAACAACTGGGACTTCTGCGTAGACCTCGTTACATCCATAGAAGCTCTCGAAAGAAATTTGTTTATTCAAAACAAGCGAGCTTGGACTCGATTGCTACTGTCTGGACTGAGAGACGTCATCAGAGCGCTGCGTCTGTAGTCCCTTAGTCCACAGCGCACAAAGTGGCAAGGAAAACGTGGAGTGGACTTCAGTCTGCTTAAACCGGTTCAAAAAGCTCCTATTCCAACTGGTATTAAATTAGAACTTTTCAATGTGCAGTCACTATCCAACAAGTCATGTTTAATTCATGATCACATTCTGGAGAAGGACTTGGACCTCATGTGTCTTACAGAGACTTGGCATCCACCGGATGTGTTCAGTTCTCTGAACGAAGCTTGTCCTTCTGGTTACAGCTATCTGCAGAGAGCCCGCCGCGGTGGTGGTCTGGCGGTAATTTATCGCAGTAATTTAAAATTGTCTCATCTGTCTTCTCAGGACTTTTCTTCTTTTGAATGTCTGGCTTTCAGCTTCAAAGCCCCACTCCTGATGAATGTTATATTAATTTATAGACCTCCCAAACCGCATGTTTCATTTAACTCAGAGATGCATGACCTCCTCACTTTTTTCTGCACCTCCCCTGTGAAGACTATTTTTCTTGGCGACTTAAATATCCACGTGGACAATTCTTCTTCACCTCTGGCAACAGATTTTAAGTCTCTTCTGGACTCTCTTAATCTCACTCAACATGTTGACGCCCCTACGCACAGCAGGGGGCATACTCTGGATTTGGTGATTACAGACACTGTACTCATCAATAACTTATCTGTATATGACCTGGGTGTCTCAGACCATAGGGTCATCTCCCTGGAAGTGCCTTCTTCTTCGTCTGCTTCAAACCCAAAACGACCTATCCAGTTCCGTGACCTTAAAAACATTTCCCCTGATGTTCTGTCTGCTGATCTTCACACCCTGACCGCTGTCAATCATCCTTCTGCAGATGACTCTGTGGATTACTACAACCAATCTCTTCGGGAGCTCCTGGACCTACATGCTCCCTTGAAGACAAGACTGGTGTCTTTCTCGCGTTCAGCCCCTTGGTACACTGATGAGCTGCGCAAGATGAAGGCAACTGGCCGTGCTATTGAGAGACGTGTAAAATCATCTGGTCTCTCTGTGCATAAGCAGGCATACAAAGAACATCAGAAAGCGTACGCCTATTCTCTTAAAGAAGCACGCTCCAAATATTATTCTAACATCATCAGCACCTGCCCTGGAAACTCTAAACAGCTCTTCTCCACAATAACTCGTCTGCTTAATCCCATTAAACAAACTCTTGAGGACTCTGCTCAAAAATGCGACCTGTTTCTTTCATCTTTTAAAATCAAAGTTGAAACTATCAGATCTCAGCTCCACAACCTCCCTGTTCTCAGTGTGCCACCTACCCGTCTGCATTCTGGGACCCTAAACAGCTTTTGCCCCTTTTCCACCACTCGGCTCGGGTTGGATCGGCTCAGTTCGGGTCGGGTCACATCTATATTCTGTTTCCACAGCTTTTTTGTACCCCTTCTGTGGGCGGGGTCCAGAATCCTACTCGTCTTACCACATGGTGGCAGTAGTGTTCCCTCAAGCTATTTACTAGTAGCCACCACTAGAAGAAGAACACAATAAAGGCTTTGACAGAATGTTGTGAAAGAGATGTCATGCTATAATGAGTACCTCATGAGCTGTAATCTTTAAACCCAATTCATAATCCTACCTTGTTGCCTTCTTTAAACCCATGTATTTTCCAATTTAGTATTTTTACAATAAAGATGTATTAAAAACATATTTTATTATTTAGTTATGCACAAGGTGCTTGATAAAGTTGCAAAACCATATTTGTCTGAGCTGCTTCAACCTTCCTGCCCTCCCCGATCTCAGATCAGCTGAGCAGTTGCTGCTGACAGTCCTCAAAACTTTTTAAATCTTATTTAAAAACACACATTTATTCCTTGGCTTTTAACACGTGATCTTATCTTTTATGGCATGTTAACACACCTGCAGTAAGACTGGTATATGTATTTATTTTTGTATGCTTTTTATAGTTTTTAATTAACTTGTCTTTTATGTTATTGTACAGCACTTTGGTTGACCCTGTGGTTTTTAAAATGTGCTTTATAAATAAAGTTGATTTAAAACATCACACTGTGATCTTTGAAACTGCCAGAGTTTCCCTGGTAAAGTTGCTGCTGGGCGCAGATGATGGATGGATGGTCTGTGAACACCTTGAGGTATTCCTACGAGCTGAAGGGGTGGATGTTGATGCCTGTGTCTCCCTGGTAAAGTTGCTGCTGGGCGCAGAAGATGGATGGATGATGGATGGGTAGATGGATGGTCTGTGAATTCTTTAACTTTAAACTGTCCAAAGGACTTTGGCCACTTTTAATTTTTGACTTTTTTTGTATGACTTCATCCTAGAACCAAATAATTTATAACGTAATAACAGTTGAGCAGATTCTAATAATCTTTATCTTATGATTCTTTAAAGGTCAAATGCAAATGGAAAGTTCTCTTAACTTCCAGTATGGATTTAAACACTATACACACTTCACATTGTAAAATAAGTTTAGGAAATTGAATGTTCCAGAACACCACTTAAGAAAATATAACGTTTAATAGGAAAAGTTTGAAGTGACAAACAGAAGTAACGAATTTCCATCTGGTGTCTCACGGCTTCCTCCAGAAGACGACACAGGTTGTTGAATTCTGGTGATTTTCTTCTGTTGACTGTAAAAGAAAAATGTGATTAATTTAGTCCAGAAACTGTTTTTTTTTAAACAACACAGTGTAATCACAACATGTTCATGTACTGACTGTAACCTGTTGGAGTTATTTGAATTAATATTCAATGTTTTATAGACATAAATGTGTCAAGCTAGCTCCATTATTTTTCTCCCTTGTACTTTGTATCACATATCATCAATTATATCAAAAACCACACGGCAGATATTTTTCAAAAAAATATAGTGTGATCACAACATGTTCATGTACTGACTGTATCCTGTTGGAGTTATTTGAAATAATATTCAATGTTTTATAGACATAAATGTGTCAAGCTAGCTCCATTATTTTTCTCCCTTGTACTTTGTATCACATATCATCAATTATATCAAAAACCACACGGCAGATATTTTTCAAAAAAATATAGTGTGATCACAACATGTTCATGTACTGACTTTATCCTGTTGGAGTTATTTGAAATAATATTCAATGTTTTATAGACATAAATGTGTCAAGCTAGCTCCATTATTTTTCTCCCTTGTACTTTGTATCACATATCATCAATTATATCAAAAACCACACGGCAGATATTTTTCAAAAAAATATAGTGTGATCACAACATGTTCATGTACTGACTATATCCTGTTGGAGTTATTTGAAATAATATTCAATGTTTTATAGACATAAATGTGTCAAGCTAGCTCCATTATTTTTCTCCCTTGTACTTTGTATCACATATCATCAATTATATCAAAAACCACATGGCAGATATTTTTCAAAAAAATATAGTGTGATCACAACATGTTCATGTACTGACTGTATCCTGTTGGAGTTATTTGAATTAATATTCAAATTTTTATAATTTATTTTCGTTGTGCAAGCACAGGTTTGGAAGAAGTCAAAGCGAACCTACTTTAAATGCAGCAGATTTGACCACTACGTGACAATATTAAAGAGTGGTTGAGCTCAGGAGCCCTCGTACTATAAAGTCAGCTATGAAATATATTTTTATATCTGTTCATTGAGCTACATTTTAAAGACATAAAGCCGCCCGCGCGCGTTGCTCGTGGCGATCCTACTTTTTAAAATCCTGCAGTTTTGAGCAGTACGTGATTTTATTAAGGACACGTTCAGCTGAAGACCCATCTTTGCTATAATTTTAAAAACAAATAATTGTTTTTACCGTGTTTATCATGTAAAGTCCTGCCGTGATCGCTTCCCTCGCTTCCGTGAAAACAGCTCGAGTCTCCTCCTTCCTCCTTCCGGAGCGGGTGAGCACGCGTTGGTACCCCTCTGAAACCACACCAAAAATCTCAAGAAATCTGGCGCGGGGCAGCACGGAATATCCGGTGGGGAAGGCGTAAAGGGGGTCTCTGCGATGCACATATGACGTAATATCCGACCCGTGCCGACCGGTGGAAAAGGGGCATTTGACGAAGTTGTTCAGAGTGAGGTGGAGGCCATCATCAAGAAAATGAATCCTTCATCCTGCGCCCTGGATCCTTTCCCCTCGTCTCTCATAAAAACCAATCACTCTGCAATAGGCCCACTAATCACTCAAATAATAAATCAGTCTCTACAATCTGGTCATGTTCCACTGCCTCTAAAAACTGCCATCATTAGGCCTCTTCTGAAAAAATCTAATTTGGATCCCGACATTTTTTCTAATTACCGCCCAATTTCACACCTCCCTTTTCTGTCTAAAGTGCTGGAAAAAGCTGTTGCTGCTCAGCTGCAGGATCACCTACAACAACACTCCCTGTATGAGAAGTTCCAGTCTGGATTCAGGGCAGCTCACAGTACAGAGACTGCATTGCTGAGGGTTACCAATGATGTCCTCTTGGCTGCTGACACTGGCTCTCCCTCCATCCTTGTCCTCCTTGACCTCACTGCAGCCTTCGACACTGTGGACCATAGTATCCTCCTCCACCGTCTTCATGTGGAGGTCGGTCTCTGCGACACCGTCCTGGACTGGTTCAAATCTTTCCTCTCCAATAGGCTGGAATGTGTTAGTCTTGGCAACGCCACGTCCCAGACAGTCTGTGTCTCCTGTGGTGTCCCTCAGGGGTCGGTTCTGGGGCCCCTGCTGTTTTCCCTTTACATGCTGCCTTTAGGTCAAATTATTAATCAGTTCAACATTTCTTTTCACTGTTATGCCGACGATACACAGCTTTACATCAGGACTGGAGCATCCTCATCTTCCACCTTGTCATCTCCATCTTCACTCACTGCCCTCTCTGCCTGCCTGGAGGCAATTAGGGCATGGATGAATCAGAACTTTCTTCAATTAAACTGCTCCAAGACTGAGGCCATACTGATTGGCACCCCTCACCAGGTACAAACATCTCCTATAACAACACTTTCCTTTTCTGGACAAAACATCCCCCTCTCCACCTCTGTTACTAATCTTGGAATAAAAATGGACTCCAATCTTACATTTGAAAATCACATTAAGCTTCTGTTTAAAACTTGCTTCTTCCATCTTCGAAACATCTCCAGACTTCGCCCATCCCTAACTTTTTCCGATGCTGAGAAGCTCGTCCATGCTTTTGTCTCCTCCAGGCTCGACTACTGCAACTCCCTGTTTATTGGAATCCCTGCCAAAAACCTACAAAAACTTCAATATATTCAAAACAGTGCAGCAAGGATCTTGTTGAGAGTTCGTAAATTTGAACATATTACGCCCATTCTCCATAACCTTCATTGGCTTCCTGTCGCCTACAGAATTCAGTACAAAACTGCTCTCATTACACATCAATGCTTACATGGAGCTTCACCAGATTATCTGAAGGATATTCTTATTCCATACTCATCCACCCGGTCGCTGCGGTCACAGAACAGTAATCTCCTTCACATTCCGAGAACCAAATTAAGGACCATGGGAGACCGGGCTTTCAGTGTGGCTGCCCCCCGCCTGTGGAACTCTCTTCCTGACTGTCTGAGAGCCCCACAGTCTGTGGTTGACTTTAAGAGCGGCTTGAAGACCTTTCTTTTCAACCGAGCATACTCTACCTCCTCATGATTCTACTTTTGATCTTAGCTGATACTGTTATTGATTTTAATTGTTTTATTATTTGTTTTATTGACATTTAATTCTGTTGCACCTTGTAGCACTTTGAGATTTTCATTAATGAAAAGTGCGTTATAAATTGAATTCATTATTATTATTATTATTATTTTACCAACATACACGAGTGTTTTGAAACGTTTTAGAGGCGAGGATCATCGCTGAAGTCTGGTCACCTGGTCAGAAAAGGGATTTCCCATCAGCGGTGAGGACACAACCCCAGGGGAGCGGCCAGCTTTTGAAGAAACTGGTTTTCACCAGAGAGGACATTTGAGACGCAGCTTCGTGCAGCGGATGTCCAACCAGCTGGGTTTTGTCTTTACACGTGTACAAAATAAAGCTTTTAACTGAGCCATGCATGGACTCTCCAGAGCCTGCTTCAGAGCTTTTGGAACAACACTTTCTGTATGAAGAAGGGTACAAAAGCACTTCCTGTTACAGGGAGAGAGCACCAATTCATTCATTCAACCTTTACTTACACAGGTTAGTCTCACTGAGTCACGAGGACTCATTTACAAGAGAGACCTGTAACAGTAACCAACAATAAGCTCAAAAACAAAGGGCGACGTCATACGAGAGCGACTCCGCTCTGATTTTACTGACAGAACCTGAGAGTTCTTACAGAACCCACGGAAGTTCTATTCACCGGTAAAAATGCATGTTTTTTTGGAAGGCAACCTTTTTTGTGCACTTTTGGTTTGGAGGAGTGGGTCTCTGAAGAGAGAGTGTTTTGCTGGCTTGTGCAGATGTTTAAACCTGTGTATCCCTGACATGCAGATGTTTAAACCTGTGTATCCCTGATGTGCAGATGTTTAAACCTGTGGATCCCTGACATGCAGATGTTTAAACCTGTGGATCCCTGACATGCAGATGTTTAAACCTGTGTATCCCTGACGTGCAGATGTTTAAACCTGTGGATCCCTGACATGCAGATGTTTAAACCTGTGGATCCCTGACGTGCAGATGTTTAAACCTGTGGATCCCTGACATGCAGATGTTTAAACCTGTGTATCCCTGACGTGCAGATGTTTAAACCTGTGGATCCCTGACATGCAGATGTTTAAACCTGTGTATCCCTGACATGCAGATGTTTAAACCTGTGGATCCCTGACATGCAGATGTTTAAACCTGTGGATCCCTGACATGCAGATGTTTAAACCTGTGGATCCCTGACATGCAGATGTTTAAACCTGTGGATCCCTGACATGCAGATGTTTAAACCTGTGTATCCCTGACATGCAGATGTTTAAACCTGTGGATCCCTGACATGCAGATGTTTAAACCTGTGTATCCCTGACGTGCAGATGTTTAAACCTGTGGATCCCTGACATGCAGATGTTTAAACCTGTGTATCCCTGACGTGCAGATGTTTAAACCTGTGGATCCCTGACATGCAGATGTTTAAACCTGTGGATCCCTGACATGCAGATGTTTAAACCTGTGGATCCCTGACATGCAGATGTTTAAACCTGTGTATCCCTGACGTGCAGATGTTTAAACCTGTGGATCCCTGACATGCAGATGTTTAAACCTGTGTATCCCTGACGTGCAGATGTTTAAACCTGTGGATCCCTGACATGCAGATGTTTAAACCTGTGTATCCCTGACGTGCAGATGTTTAAACCTGTGGATCCCTGACATGCAGATGTTTAAACCTGTGTATCCCTGACGTGCAGATGTTTAAACCTGTGGATCCCTGACATGCAGATGTTTAAACCTGTGTATCCCTGACGTGCAGATGTTTAAACCTGTGGATCCCTGACATGCAGATGTTTAAACCTGTGTATCCCTGACATGCAGATGTTTAAACCTGTGTATCCCTGACGTGCAGATGTTTAAACCTGTGGATCCCTGACATGCAGATGTTTAAACCTGTGTATCCCTGACGTGCAGATGTTTAAACCTGTGGATCCCTGACGTGCAGATGTTTAAACCTGTGTATCCCTGACGTGCAGATGTTTAAACCTGTGATCCCT
>JBBPBX010043151.1:0-12543 GCA_038048925.1 Garcialebias charrua | reverse complement strand
ACATCTGAAGTTGAAACATCTGAAGCTGCAACATCTGATGCTGAAGCATCTGATGTTGAAACATCTGAAGTTGAAACATCTGAAGCTGAAACATCTGAAGTTGAAACATCTGAAGTTGAAACATCTGAAGCTGAAACATCTGATGTTGAAACATCTGAAGTTGAAACATCTGAAGCTGAAACATCTGAAGCTGAAACATCTGAAGTTGAAACATCTGAAGCTGAAACATCTGATGTTGAAACATCTGAAGTTGAAACATCTGAAGCTGAAACATCTGAAGTTGAAACATCTGAAGCTGCAACATCTGATGCTGAAGCATCTGATGTTGAAACATCTGAAGTTGAAACATCTGAAGCTGCAACATCTGATGCTGAAGCATCTGATGTTGAAACATCTGAAGTTGAAACATCTGAAGCTGAAACATCTGAAGTTGAAACATCTGAAGTTGAAACATCTGAAGCTGAAACATCTGATGTTGAAACATCTGAAGTTGAAACATCTGAAGCTGAAACATCTGAAGCTGAAACATCTGAAGTTGAAACATCTGAAGCTGAAACATCTGATGTTGAAACATCTGAAGCTGAAACATCTGAAGCTGAAACATCTGATGTTGAAACATCTGAAGCTGAAACATCTGAAGCTGAAACATCTGATGTTGAAACATCTGAAGCTGAAACATCTGAAGCTGAAACATCTGAAGTTGAAACATCTGAAGCTGAAACATCTGAAGCTGAAGCATCTGATGTTGAAACATCTGAAGCTGAAACATCTGATGTTGAAACATCTGAAGCTGAAACATCTGAAGCTGAAGCATCTGAAGCTGAAGCATCTGATGTTGAAACATCTGAAGCTGAAACATCTGATGTTGAAACATCTGAAGCTGAAACATCTGAAGCTGAAACATCTGATGTTGAAACATCTGAAGCTGAAACATCTGAAGCTGAAACATCTGAAGTTGAAACATCTGAAGCTGAAACATCTGAAGCTGAAGCATCTGATGTTGAAACATCTGAAGCTGAAACATCTGATGTTGAAACATCTGAAGCTGAAACATCTGAAGCTGAAGCATCTGAAGCTGAAGCATCTGATGTTGAAACATCTGAAGCTGACACATCTGAAGCTGAAGCATCTGATGTTGAAACATCTGAAGCTGAAACATCTGAAGCTGAAGCATCTGAAGCTGAAACATCTGAAGCTGAAACATCTGAAGCTGAAACATCTGAAGATGAAACATCTGAAGATGAAACATCTGATGTTGAAACATCTGAAGATGAAACATCTGATGTTGAAACATCTGAAGCTGAAGCATCTGATGTTGAAACATCTGAAGCTGAAACATCTGAAGCTGAAACATCTGAAGCTGAAATATCTGAAGCTGAAACATCTGAAGCTGAAACATCTGAAGCTGAAACATCTGAAGCTGCAACATCTGATGCTGAAGCATCTGATGTTGAAACATCTGAAGTTGAAACATCTGAAGCTGCAACATCTGATGCTGAAGCATCTGATGTTGAAACATCTGAAGTTGAAACATCTGAAGCTGAAACATCTGAAGCTGAAACATCTGAAGTTGAAACATCTGAAGCTGAAACATCTGATGCTGAAACATCTGAAGCTGAAACATCTGAAGCTGAAACATCTGAAGCTGAAACATCTGATGCTGAAACATCTGATGCTGAAACATCTGAAGCTGAAACATCTGAAGCTGAAACATCTGAAGCTGAAACATCTGATGCTGAAACATCTGATGCTGAAACATCTGAAGCTGAAACATCTGAAGCTGAAACATCTGAAGCTGAAACATCTGAAGCTGAAACATCTGAAGCTGAAACATCTGAAGCTGAAACATCTGATGCTGAAACATCTGATGCTGAAACATCTGAAGCTGAAACATCTGAAGCTGAAACATCTGAAGCTGAAACATCTGAAGCTGAAACATCTGAAGCTGAAACATCTGAAGCTGAAACATCTGAAGCTGAAACATCTGATAGCGTGAAACATCTGAAGCTGAAACATCTGAAGCTGAAACATCTGAAGCTGAAACATCTGATGCTGAAACATCTGAAGCTGAAACATCTGAAGCTGAAACATCTGAAGCTGAAACATCTGAAGCTGAAACATCTGAAGCTGAAACATCTGAAGCTGAAACATCTGAAGCTGAAACATCTGAAGCTGAAACATCTGAAGCTGAAACATCTGAAGCTGAAACATCTGAAGCTGAAACATCTGAAGCTGAAACATCTGAAGCTGAAACATCTGATGCTGAAACATCTGAAGCTGAAACATCTGAAGCTGAAACATCTGAAGCTGAAACATCTGAAGCTGAAACATCTGAAGCTGAAACATCTGATGCTGAAACATCTGATGCTGAAACATCTGAAGTTGAAACATCTGAAGCTGCAACATCTGATGCTGAAGCATCTGATGTTGAAACATCTGAAGTTGAAACATCTGAAGCTGAAACATCTGAAGCTGAAACATCTGAAGTTGAAACATCTGAAGCTGAAACATCTGAAGCTGAAACATCTGATGCTGAAACATCTGAAGCTGAAACATCTGAAGCTGAAACATCTGATGCTGAAACATCTGAAGCTGAAACATCTGATGCTGAAACATCTGATGCTGAAACATCTGAAGCTGAAACATCTGAAGCTGAAACATCTGAAGCTGAAACATCTGAAGCTGAAACATCTGAAGCTGAAACATCTGAAGCTGAAACATCTGAAGCTGAAACATCTGAAGCTGAAACATCTGAAGCTGAAACATCTGAAGCTGAAACATCTGAAGCTGAAACATCTGAAGCTGAAACATCTGAAGCTGAAACATCTGATGCTGAAACATCTGAAGCTGAAACATCTGATGCTGAAACATCTGAAGCTGAAGCATCTGAAGCTGAAACATCTGAAGCTGAAACATCTGATGCTGAAACATCTGAAGCTGAAACATCTGAAGCTGAAACATCTGAAGCTGAAACATCTGAAGCTGAAACATCTGAAGCTGAAACATCTGAAGCTGAAACATCTGAAGCTGAAACATCTGATGCTGAAACATCTGAAGCTGAAACATCTGATGCTGAAGTATCTGATGCTGAAACATCTGATGCTGAAGTATCTGATGCTGAAACATCTGAAGCTGAAACATCTGAAGCTGAAACATCTGATGCTGAAACATCTGAAGCTGAAACATCTGATGCTGAAACATCTGAAGCTGAAACATCTGAAGCTGAAACATCTGAAGCTGAAACATCTGAAGCTGAAACATCTGAAGCTGAAACATCTGAAGCTGAAACATCTGAAGCTGAAACATCTGAAGCTGAAACATCTGAAGCTGAAACATCTGAAGCTGAAACATCTGATGTTGAAACATCTGATGTTGAAGCATCTGATGTTGAAACATCTGATGCTGAAACATCTGAAGCTGAAACATCTGAAGCTGAAATATCTGAAGCTGAAACATCTGAAGCTGAAACATCTGAAGCTGCAACATCTGATGCTGAAGCATCTGATGTTGAAACATCTGAAGTTGAAACATCTGAAGCTGCAACATCTGATGCTGAAGCATCTGATGTTGAAACATCTGAAGTTGAAACATCTGAAGCTGAAACATCTGAAGCTGAAACATCTGAAGTTGAAACATCTGAAGCTGAAGCATCTGATGTTGAAACATCTGAAGCTGAAACATCTGAAGCTGAAACATCTGAAGCTGAAACATCTGAAGCTGAAACATCTGATGCTGAAACATCTGATGCTGAAACATCTGATGCTGAAACATCTGAAGCTGAAACATCTGAAGCTGAAACATCTGAAGTTGAAACATCTGAAGCTGAAACATCTGAAGCTGAAACATCTGAAGCTGAAACATCTGATGCTGAAACATCTGATGCTGAAACATCTGAAGCTGAAACATCTGAAGCTGAAACATCTGAAGCTGAAACATCTGAAGCTGAAACATCTGATGCTGAAACATCTGAAGCTGAAACATCTGAAGCTGAAACATCTGAAGCTGAAACATCTGACTGAAACATCTGATGCTGAAACATCTGAAGCTGAAACATCTGAAGCTGAAACATCTGATGCTGAAACATCTGAAGCTGAAACATCTGAAGCTGAAACATCTGAAGCTGAAACATCTGAAGCTGAAACATCTGATGCTGAAACATCTGAAGCTGAAACATCTGAAGCTGAAACATCTGATGCTGAAACATCTGAAGCTGAAACATCTGAAGCTGAAACATCTGAAGCTGAAACATCTGAAGCTGAAACATCTGAAGCTGAAACATCTGATGCTGAAACATCTGAAGCTGAAACATCTGAAGCTGAAACATCTGAAGCTGAAACATCTGAAGCTGAAACATCTGAAGCTGAAACATCTGAACTGAAACATCTGAAGCTGAAACATCTGAAGCTGAAACATCTGAAGCTGAAACATCTGATGCTGAAACATCTGAAGCTGAAACATCTGATGCTGAAACATCTGATGCTGAAACATCTGAAGCTGAAACATCTGAAGCTGAAACATCTGAAGCTGAAACATCTGAAGCTGAAACATCTGAAGCTGAAACATCTGAAGCTGAAACATCTGATGCTGAAACATCTGAAGCTGAAACATCTGAAGCTGAAACATCTGAAGCTGAAACATCTGAAGCTGAAACATCTGAAGCTGAAACATCTGAAGCTGAAACATCTGAAGCTGAAACATCTGAAGCTGAAACATCTGAAGCTGAAACATCTGAAGCTGAAACATCTGAAGCTGAAACATCTGAAGCTGAAACATCTGAAGCTGAAACATCTGAAGCTGAAACATCTGATGATGAAACATCTGATGCTGAAACATCTGAAGCTGAAACATCTGAAGCTGAAACATCTGAAGCTGAAACATCTGAAGCTGAAACATCTGAAGCTGAAACATCTGAAGCTGAAACATCTGATGCTGAAACATCTGAAGCTGAAACATCTGAAGCTGAAACATCTGAAGCTGAAACATCTGATGCTGAAACATCTGAAGCTGAAACATCTGAAGCTGAAACATCTGAAGCTGAAACATCTGAAGCTGAAACATCTGAAGCTGAAACATCTGAAGCTGAAACATCTGAAGCTGAAACATCTGATGCTGAAACATCTGAAGCTGAAACATCTGATGCTGAAACATCTGAAGCTGAAACATCTGAAGCTGAAACATCTGAAGCTGAAACATCTGAAGCTGAAACATCTGAAGCTGAAACATCTGAAGCTGAAACATCTGAAGCTGAAACATCTGAAGCTGAAACATCTGAAGCTGAAACATCTGAAGCTGAAATATCTGAAGCTGAAACATCTGAAGCTGAAATATCTGAAGCTGAAACATCTGAAGCTGAAGCATCTGATGATGAAAAATCTGATGCTGAAACATCTGAAGCTGAAACATCTGAAGCTGAAACATCTGAAGCTGAAACATCTGATGATGAAAAATCTGATGCTGAAACATCTGAAGCTGAAACATCTGAAGCTGAAACATCTTCTTCTTCTTCTTCTTCTTCTTTCGGCTTTTCCCTTTTCAGGGGTCGCCACAGCGAGTCATCCTTCCTCCACCTCACTCTGTCCTCTGCATCCTCTGTCCTCACTCCAACTACCTCCATGTCCTCTCTAACTGCATCCATATATCTCCTCTTTGGCCTTCCTCTGTGTCTTTTTCCTGGCAGCTGCATTTCTAACATCCTTCTACCAATATACCCACTGTCCCTCCTCTGGACATGTCCAAACCACTGTCCCTCCTCTGGACATGTCCAAACCATCTCAGTGTGTCCTCTCTAACTTTATCTCCCAGTTGTTCAACATGTGCTGTACCTCTGATGATCTCATTCCTGATCTTATCCATCCTTGTCACTCCTAAGGAGAACCTCAGCATCTTCATTTCTGACACTTCCAGTTCTTTCTCCTGTCTTTTTGTCCATGTCTCTGTCTCCAGACCATACAACATAGCTGGTCTCACCACTGTCTTGTAAACTTTTCCTTTGACCTTTGCTGACACCTTTTTGTCACAAATCACTCCTGAAACTTTTCTCCATCCACTCCATCCTGCCTGGACTCTCTTTTTCACCTCTTTACCACATTCCCCATTTTCCTGGACAGTGGACCCCAAGTACTTGAAGTCCTGCACCTTTGTGACCTCTGCTCCTTGTAGCCTCACTGTTCCACTGGCCTCCCTCTCATTCACACACATGTACTCTGTCTTACTACGGCTGACTTTCATTCCTCTTCTTTCAAGTGCATACCTCCACCTCTCCAAGTTCTCTTCCACTTGTTCCCTGTTCTCACCACATATCACAATGTCATCTGCAAACATCATAGTCCATGGGGACTGAAGCTGAAACATCTGAAGCTGAAACATCTGATGCTGAAACATCTGATGATGAAAAATCTGATGCTGAAACATCTGAAACTGAAACATCTGAAGCTGAAACATCTGAAGCTGAAACATCTGAAGCTGAAACATCTGAAGCTGAAACATCTGAAGCTGAAACATCTGAAGCTGAAACATCTGAAGCTGAAACATCTGAAGCTGAAACATCTGAAGCTGAAACATCTGAAGCTGAAACATCTGAAGCTGAAACATCTGAAGCTGAAACATCTGATGCTGAAACATCTGAAGCTGAAACATCTGAAGCTGAAACATCTGAAGCTGAAACATCTGAAGCTGAAACATCTGAAGCTGAAACATCTGAAGCTGAAACATCTGAAGCTGAAACATCTGATGCTGAAACATCTGAAGCTGAAACATCTGAAGCTGAAACATCTGAAGCTGAAACATCTGAAGCTGAAACATCTGAAGCTGAAACATCTGAAGCTGAAACATCTGAAGCTGAAACATCTGAAGCTGAAACATCTGATGCTGAAACATCTGAAGCTGAAACATCTGAAGCTGAAACATCTGAAGCTGAAACATCTGAAGCTGAAACATCTGATGCTGAAACATCTGAAGCTGAAACATCTGAAGCTGAAACATCTGAAGCTGAAACATCTGATGCTGAAACATCTGATGCTGAAACATCTGAAGCTGAAACATCTGAAGCTGAAACATCTGATGATGAAACATCTGATGCTGAAACATCTGAAGCTGAAACATCTGAAGCTGAAACATCTGAAGCTGAAACATCTGAAGCTGAAACATCTGAAGCTGAAACATCTGAAGCTGAAACATCTGAAGCTGAAACATCTGATGCTGAAACATCTGAAGCTGAAACATCTGAAGCTGAAACATCTGAAGCTGAAACATCTGAAGCTGAAACATCTGAAGCTGAAACATCTGAAGCTGAAACATCTGAAGCTGAAACATCTGAAGCTGAAACATCTGAAGCTGAAACATCTGAAGCTGAAACATCTGATGCTGAAACATCTGAAGCTGAAACATCTGAAGCTGAAACATCTGAAGCTGAAACATCTGAAGCTGAAACATCTGATGCTGAAACATCTGAAGCTGAAACATCTGAAGCTGAAACATCTGAAGCTGAAACATCTGATGCTGAAACATCTGAAGCTGAAACATCTGAAGCTGAAACATCTGAAGCTGAAACATCTGAAGCTGAAACATCTGAAGCTGAAACATCTGAAGCTGAAACATCTGAAGCTGAAACATCTGAAGCTGAAACATCTGAAGCTGAAACATCTGAAGCTGAAACATCTGAAGCTGAAACATTTGAAGCTGAGACAGAGAAGAAGATGGAGATCAAAGTAAAGAACGTTCTTCTGAAGAGAAGCTTGAGTCACCAGTTTTTGTGTCTTTGTGTTCCTGCAGGTCTCCCTTACGGCTGGGAGGAGGCGTTCACCTCAGCTGGAGTCAAATATTACGTCAAGTAAGAACACCATGGTTCTGATCCGTGGGCTTTTATTTTGAAAAGCAAACCTCATGTCAGACTGCACAGGGAAGATGTTGACAAACTTTAATCTGTTAGACTAGAATAGAATATTTCTTTATTGACATTATCATTGCACCAGGGCACAATACAACATGAATTGAATTACGCACATTCGTCTTAAGATGGGACGATGCACGAAGCCGCAGCCATACGGTGCCGCCTCAATCTTAGATATGAAAAAAGGGGTAGATAACATGAAGATAAGTTGTGGTATTACAAAAAAAGATCTTTCACATCTTGCCTGTTTAGACACCATATGAGAAATCAAAAAACTCTACCAGAAAGCATATTTAGGACAAATCACATATGCATTTGAGGTAGAGGCAGTGATATTCTGTCCATGAGCCATTTCCAGATAGCAAACAGTTCTGATGATGTTACCAGCTGGCATCTCCGATAGCGCTCACAGAAAGTTCTCCGGGGAGGGGGATTGGTAGCGATAGTTGGACGCAGCTGGTGTCCTCAGTAACACATGTCTCAGGAGAAATTTGATATCCAGCCTTTCCAAGGCTGTTTGGGGAGTCAGATAGAGATAACATAAACATTTTTCACTTCAGGCAGACAGTGTAATTTCTGTAGCCTTGAGTCCTGCTGGACAATCTGATCAAATATGATCCAATTGTGGGAACTTTTCACTGATCCAAGCTATGACTCATCCTCCAGGTGTTGACCACTACAGCGTCCACGAGTCCGAAGTTCAAGTTCACTTTATTAGGTCCCCAAGGGGCAATTCATCTACAACAGGTAGAGGTGGTGAGACAGCCAGCACATTCATACAGCTATAATATAAAACAGAATAAAAAGTACCATCAAAACAAAATACATAAAAACATTACTAAAAAGGTACAACATAAGCCTTGCGGGAGTGTCTGCGATTCTCAGAGATTGTGTCCACCTTCCGGTTTAGCTCGTAAATCAGCTGATGTATGGAGGTCACGGCACGGATCACACTCTCACTTTGACTTGGGAGCTTCGACATGGCATTAATCGCCGCTGAAGTCTTCCTCATTTTCCCATAGAACAGTGCTCCACAAACGCCAAAGAGCAAAGCGCCTGTTATCATAAATCCAGTTATGTACAAATCTTCCACGTCTTCCATAGAGAGCACAGAGAGACACATCACCTTCCACTCACCCCAGGAATCCATGACATATCCTCCAGGGTGCGTCTGTGAAGGGCAGGCTGGTTCTCCTGGACCTTGCCGTTTTGTAGAAAAAAATCTTGTCAATAGAGTTGATCGTCCACGAAACTAAATCCATAGTCAATTTGATTTTCTGAGGAGCTGCAGACAAGACAAGAAGTCACGCAGGGTGAGGAAAAGTCGGGGGAGGGAAGGAGCAAGGGAGAGAAGCTGCTGCCTCGTCCAGCGCTGGAAGTAGAATGTTAGTTCATCTCCAGACATCTCCAGGTTTCTGGAACATCAGAACATGATATAATGTTTTCAGAATCACTAGAACCAGACCAGGTTTAATACAGTCAGGTCCAGAACCAGGTCCAGAACCAGACCTGGTTTAATACAGTCAGGTCCAGAACCAGGTCCAGAACCAGCTCACGTTAATGGACTTTATCACAAACATTTTGAAGGTCCAACAGAGACTCTCTAATCTCCTGTCCTTCTGTGTCCTTCTTTCTACCTGACAGTCACGTGACCCAGACCACTTCATGGAGCCCCCCTGACCCGAGCAGCTCCGCCCCTGATCCTCCTCCACCTGCAGAGGCCTCCGAACCCAAGGCAGAGCAAGGAGGACAGGGGACAGAGCACAGGCCGAGCCCGTCCATTGAGACCGAGATGTAGGAGCAGACTGTCCTCCAGCAGGAAGTCCTCCTCCAGCAGGAAGTCCTCCTCCTGCAGGAAGTCCTCCTCCAGCAGGAAGTCCTCCTCCAGCAGGAAGTCCTCCTCCAGCAGGAAGTGCTCCTCCTGCAGGAAGTCGTCCTCCTGCAGGAAGTGCTCATCCTGCAGGAAGTCCTCCTCCAGCAGGAAGTGCTCATCCTGCAGGAAGTGCTCATCCTGCAGGAAGTGCTCCTCCAGCAGGAAGTCCTCCTCCAGCAGGAAGTCCTCCTCCTGCAGGAAGTCCTCCTCCAGCAGGAAGTCCTCCTCCAGCAGGAAGTCCTCCTCCAGCAGGAAGTGCTCCTCCTGCAGGAAGTCGTCCTCCTGCAGGAAGTCCTCCTGCAGGAAGTTGTCCTCCTGCAGGAAGTCCTCCTCCAGCAGGAAGTCCTCCTCCAGCAGGAAGTGCTCCTCCAGCAGGAAGTGCTCCTCCTGCAGGAAGTCGTCCTCCTGCAGGAAGTGCTCATCCTGCAGGAAGTCCTCCTCCAGCAGGAAGTGCTCATCCTGCAGGAAGTGCTCATCCTGCAGGAAGTGCTCCTCCAGCAGGAAGTCCTCCTCCAGCAGGAAGTCCTCCTCCTGCAGGAAGTCCTCCTCCAGCAGGAAGTCCTCCTCCAGCAGGAAGTCCTCCTCCAGCAGGAAGTGCTCCTCCTGCAGGAAGTCGTCCTCCTGCAGGAAGTCCTCCTGCAGGAAGTTGTCCTCCTGCAGGAAGTCCTCCTCCAGCAGGAAGTCCTCCTCCAGCAGGAAGTGCTCCTCCAGCAGGAAGTGCTCCTCCTGCAGGAAGTCGTCCTCCTGCAGGAAGTGCTCATCCTGCAGGAAGTCCTCCTCCAGCAGGAAGTGCTCATCCTGCAGGAAGTGCTCATCCTGCAGGAAGTGCTCCTCCAGCAGGAAGTCCTCCTCCAGCAGGAAGTCCTCCTCCTGCAGGAAGTCCTCCTCCAGCAGGAAGTCCTCCTCCAGCAGGAAGTGCTCCTCCTGCAGGAAGTCGTCCTCCTGCAGGAAGTCCTCCTGCAGGAAGTCCTCCTCCAGCAGGAAGTCCTCCTCCAGCAGGAAGTGCTCCTCCAGCAGGAAGTCCTCCTCCTGCAGGAAGTCCTCCTGCAGGAAGTCCTCCTCCAGCAGGAAGTCCTCCTCCAGCAGGAAGTCCTCCTCCAGCAGGAAGTCCTCCTCCAGCAGGAAGTCCTCCTCCAGCAGGAAGTTCTCCTCCAGCAGGAAGTCCTCCTCCAGCAGGAAGTCCTCCTCCAGCAGGAAGTCCTCCTCCAGCAGGAAGTCCTCCTCCAGCAGGAAGTTCTCCTCCAGCAGGAAGTCCTCCTCCAGCGCGTGCTGCAGGACTCCTGATCACAACCAGAATATTTAATATTAAACTCTTCAAGAAGCTAGAAGATTTGTCCCAGTGGTCTTGTTCCTTTACTAAAGGAAAGTGATTCTCTGGAAGATGTTTTGTCTCAGTGGACATGTCCAGTCGTGTCCAGTCAGAGACAGATCAGTCTGATTGGCTGTTCAGAGTCAAACATCAGCTGAGACACACAGAAAGCCTGAGGTCCAGGGGACACTGGGGGACATTATGTAAACATCTGCTCTGACCCATGAGCAGGTTGTTGGAGAGCGGTCTCCGTTCATTCAACCTTCATTTATTCAGGCTAGTCCCAGTAAGTCACGAGGACTCATCTACAAGAGGGAGCTGTTCCAGACAGAACATGTAAAGTACAGACAACAGTAACAGCAAACAATAATAGTAAATAATAACAATAAACAATAACAGTAAACAACAACAGTAAACTATGACAGTAAACAATAACAGTAAACTATAACAATAAGCAATAACAGTAAACAGTAACAATAAACAATAACAGTAAACAATAGCAGTAAACAATAGCAATAAACAATAACAGTAAACAACAACAGTAAACTATGACAGTAAACAATAACAGTAAACTATAACAATAAGCAATAACAGTAAACAGTAACAATAAACAATAACAGTAAACAATAGCAGTAAACAGTAACAATAAACAATAACAGTAAACAATAGCAGTAAACAATAGCAATAAACAATAACAGTAAACAACAACAGTATATGCCATATTAATCTATCGACCACCTGGACCTGCTTCATCTTTTCTCTCAGACTTTCAGGATTTTTTATCTTCCACAGTCAAGCTAAATAGGATCATCATCTCTGGAGATTTCAATTTTCATGTAGATGATCCAACAAACCTTCCTGCTATGGAATTTCTTAATATTATGGACTCTTTTTACTTCTTGCAGCATGTGTCTGAACCTACACACACTGCAGGCCACATTTTGGACCTGGTTTTTACTTATGGACTCGCTCTTAATGATCTGGATGTACAAGATGTTGTTTTCAGTGACCATAAGGTTGTCTCTTTTAAAGGACAACACCCACCATGACACTAACAATTCACCATATTGGACAATTACTGTAATTTATTATTAGGTCTATTTTCATTTTTGCATTTGGGACAGGCGAGGGTTAAAAAAACAAAAAAAAACAACCCACTCCCGAATGAATCCGGAAACCTGGCCGAAGAGTCCCGAAGGGTCATGCCTTTTGTTACATCGATCTCCACCCAGAAGGCAGAAGGTAGGAGTGAGTTTCCATGGAGGTTTATGAGAGAGAGTGCGTTAAAACTGCATATTTCCTGCATATTTCCTGGTGCATTTGTGTGTATATGGACCAGCGCTCTGATTTTATTTATTATTTATTTTATAACACCGCTGCGGACCTGTTGCTGCTCTCATTCATTCTGCCCAATGGAGCGAGCCGCGAGCCGCGCGCGTCTCTGGCTCCTCGTTCTGCTGGTCACCTTTGAAG
>JBBPBX010043150.1:0-12869 GCA_038048925.1 Garcialebias charrua | reverse complement strand
TGTGTGTGTGTGTGTGTGAGGTCCAGGCATGTAAACACAACGTTAACTGCAGATTCTGACCTGTTGTGTTATCTGACACACACCAAGCTTCGTTTCTTCACACACCGTTCAGCATTGTTCAGCTACTTTTAGCTGTTTTAGCTTTTAGCATTTCTGCTCATTTTGATTTTAGCTAACTTAGCTAGCTTGAATCTTTTGACTTCTTGCTACGTTTTTTTTTTTTTTGGCTACTTTAATCTAGCATTTTGCTACTTTTAGCTTTTAGTTAGCACTTTGTTACTTTTAGCTTCTGTCTAACCCCCGTGCTGCTTTTATCTTCGAGCTATAGTTTTGCTACTTTTACATAGCGGTACCCTCTTTTTTGTTTTAGCTCATCTTTTGGGGGAAGTAGTGGCGCAGAGGTTAGAAAAGGTGGACCTGTGATTGGAATGTCACCGGTTCAACTCCCTGGACCGACAACATCAAAATGGTGGGTGGGAAAGGTGAAACAGCCACACCTGGGCCCCTGAATGTCCCCAACCCACACCAGCCACCCCCAAACAGGGCTCTCTTGAAAATGAGTCAGACTCTACGAGACTACCTGTATAAATAAAGGTTGAATAAAAAATTAATTTAGCTTTCTTTAGCTGTTAGCCAGCATTTAGCTACTTTCAGCTTGCAGCTGGCGATGTCCCTGTTTTAGCTTTAACAACTCAGTTTGAGCTTTTTCTGTTGCGTCAACGGTGCATTTTCAGATCTTTTCAGCGTTTGTTTCTTTGTTGTGCAGAGCGAGCCGAAGCCACCACCGAGTCCTCGGACCACAACGCCACGTCCTCCACCGAGGTGGACAAACGGGTCAAGAGGAGACTGTCGATGGGTAACAGCCGCACCCCCACACGACTGAATAATTGTGTTTTCTGTGACAAGAGGCGGCCGGGAGCGGGAAGAGGAGCGACGTCGAGTGAAGCGATACATTCCTCAGTGTTTGGAGCAAACTGTGAAATAACACGGCGCTGACTCGCTCTGCTGCAGCCGCCCTCCTGGAAGATATGTCTTTGTGACGGTGTGATAGATTTCACATTTTCCTTCTAGCTGGGGAAGGGCGGCATGTGAAGTTTTATTCTGCCTGGTTTGTATTTAATCATTTTGCAATCCAGGCTAACACAGAGCCTCTCTCAATCAGGTAAAATAAAAAAATAATCTCACAAAGAAAATGTCACATTTGTAAAACGACATGGAATCTGCTCAGACGAGCTTCTGTGTTTGTAACGACTAGGGCTGTAGTGATACAATAATCTCACAATACGATACACGATATTCTGCTCACGATACGATAGAAACGCAATTTCAATCCTGTGTATGTCCTGTACATATTGCAGTTCTGACAATAAAGTTGACTTTGACTTTGACTTGACTTTGATATTGCGATATTCAGCAAACGATACAATTCAATACACTTTTGCTATTTTCTGAAAGATTTTAGAGGGACAGAGTGATTTTGGAGACATTTTGAGACTGTTATAGACTTGGATTGAATTAATTTAACTGAAAACTGATTAAAAGCACCAACTACACAACACCTGGCTCTGGATGGACATAGACACAGACTTAAAGTCGACAGCTGGACAAAATGAATCAAAGAAGTGGTGAGAAAACATGTTTATTTCAATTGAAACTGTAAAAACTGTAGCTTACATGCATTTGTAAAGTAAATAAAGTGCACCAAGTGCCCTGCTCTGAATAGTTTGAAACCTTTTTAAACTTGACACTTAACATCTGAAGGATACTAGTGGCTGGATGACCTAATCACTCTCCCGGCGAAGCAAGCGGTGAGTGAGCAGGGTGACAGTTGGATGTTACGATATGTATATATATATATATTTTTTTTTTTTTGATGTTACGATACTTGCGGATGAATATCAATTTTTTTCTAGGAAAGAAAAAAATTGATATATATATTGTATATCGCAAAATTTATATTATTACACAGCCCTAGTAACAACGTCGTGTCTGACACGGAGACATAACGCAGCTCTTAGTCACATGATTGAAACTCTTGTAGTCTTTTAAATCATTGGTTCTCAGATGCCACTCGGGGGTCCGTAAGCCGGTGCTTGGGGGACCACCAAAAAATAAATATATATTTTTAACAAGCACGTAGACGTTTAGCAACCTGTTAAAATACACAAAAACCTAGCAAATCACATCTAATTTACTCAAAATTTTTGGGAGGACCCCCAGAAAATTATTTAATAAACATTCATTCAACCTTTATTTCTACAGGTTAATCCCATTGAGCCTCGGGGACTCATTTACAAGATAGACCTGTTTTCAACAAAGAATGATGACAACAGTGGATAACGACAATAGATAATCATAAAGGATGTGTACAAATTCAATTTTTTAAAACAAGTGAAAATAAAATAGTAGTTTAAAGGAAAAGTAGCAAAAATCAGCTAGATTGTAAGGTGGTGAAAACTAAAACAGGAACATGTCTGCATTGGTTGCATTTTATATGAGGGGGTCCCTGAACCCAGGAAGTTTGAGAACCCCATTTTAAATTGATCACGAGCAATATCAAGGGAAAAATACAAACCAATCGTTCCCTAAAAATAGGCGTAGCATGCGCTGAACAGACAGACCGAGTTTATGCCAACAAGTAATGTCAAAGTTTTAAGCCAATATATTGTAGCTTTCAGAATACCCAGGACAACCTTGTACAAGAGATTGACGATCTCAATGGATTTCTTCCTGATAAAATAAAGGTATAATAATAATATGGTTTGGAGATGATGCTTAGCTGCTGTAACACCACATTTCACCTCAACATTAGCTGTTTTTATGGTCTCTAAAGTCTTAGCAGCCATATTGAATCAAGCTGACTCCAAAAGGTAATCAGTTATAGATTTACATCTAAAGGTAATCAGTTATAGATTTACATCTATTGATTATTTCCTGAAGGCTTCATTAAAACTCGTTCTGCTGTTGGTGAGATACAACAGACGAACACACGCAGAAATCGTTTGTTGGTCCCCACCGTTGGGCAGCGGTGGTAGTTACAGGGGGTTTGGTGGTGACCTGTGTGTGTTTTCAGAAACCTGCGCGGTGAACAACGGAGGCTGCGACAGCACCTGCAAAGACACGTCCACCGGCGTGCACTGCAGCTGCCCCGTGGGCTTCACCCTGCAGCCCGATGGGAAAGCGTGCAAAGGTCAGAGAGCCGGTCCGCCGCAGCTCTCACGTGATACAACTTTGGCTGAAATGTGCTCCCGCGTCTCCACAGATATCGACGAGTGTGAGTTCCACGGCGGCGGCTGCGAGCACTTCTGCAGGAACACCATCGGGAGCTTCGAGTGCCACTGCAGGAAAGGCTTCAAGCTGCTGTCAGACGAGCGCTCCTGCCAAGGTAAACCTATATTTATTTTACTCCTAACTTCAAATATGACTCCTAATCTGTCGGTGGAACGCTGGGAATGATTGGGACCAAATTAATCTGTGATGTAAAGAGGAATTCTGTCTGAGGCTGACATAAATGTAACTGCATTTAGTCCATTTAAGAAATCCTCGTGAATTTCTCACCTGAAACAAATGTTGTGAGGATGATGCTGAGTCGGCATTTATTTTCTGTCATTCAGTGTCCTCTGTGTATTTTTTCAAATTACTTCTGCATACTTTGTGACATTTTAACCATTTATATACCAAAATGTTCGGCCCTATAGGGAATAGTGTGCCATGACTTTTGGTTCTTGTAGCTTTTATATGTTTCTAAATATTTAACGTTATTTAAAATAAAATTCTCCGTCAGAATACATTGATTTCTTCAATTCCCCTAAAACGCGGTTCTCTGTGAAACCTGCTTCAGCGTACTTGCTCTACTGCTTTTAGCTACAAATTAGCTACTGTTGGCTTTTATTCAAATTTAATTTGTCTGTTTTGCAACTTTTTGCTTACATTTAGCTGATTTTAGCTGATTTTAGCTGATTTTAGCTTCCGTTTTGCTCATTTCGGTTTCTGTTACGTCACGTTGTGCAGCTGCTCTGCAGATTTCAGCCTCTGTTCATCTCGTTTTTCTCAGTTTGTTCATTTTAATTTCAGCGACATCAGCATTCGCAGAGAAAATGCCGCTTTAGTTGCGCTGTCGCAGTCCAGATGTGTCCCCTTTGACTGCAGATGTGTGGTTCGGTGTTGGGGGGTGGTTCCTCCTGATGATCTGCCTTCATGCCGTCTGTCTGATTTTGGTTGCAGATATAGACGAGTGTTTCTTCGAGCGCACATGTGATCACACATGTGTGAACTCCCCCGGTGGTTTCCAGTGTCTGTGCAACAAAGGCTACACCATGTACGGACTGGCCCACTGTGGAGGTAAGACAAGTGGAACGAGCCGCGTTCGACACATTTACAGTAAAAAAAGGTCAATAAAGGTGAGTGTCAGCTCGCTGCTGGTTCCATGCTGTGTCCTGGTCTCATCTTCTCCTGGCAGATATAAACGAGTGCAGCCTGAACAACGGAGGCTGTGAACACGGATGCGTGAACGCCGTGGGTGGATTTGAGTGCTCTTGCCGTCCTGGTTTTAAACTCCACTGGAATAAAAAGGATTGCATCAGTAAGTTGGCTCCTCTTCCACTCGTTCCTTTGTGTTGCTTGATGCCTTGAGGCAGGATGGGGACAAAAACAGGAGATACTTTGAGTTGTTTTCCTTTTCTCTTTAGTTCTCTGTTTGAGTAAAAACATCCAAATTGCAACTTTCCTCGCATGCTTTTGTGTGTGTGTGTGTGTGTGCGTGTGTGTGTGTGTGTGTGTGCAGTCTTCGCTGTATTGCAATCAAGCACATTCTGTTTTACCTTTGAGTTTTGTTGTGGTTTCCATCTAGAGGCCGAGGGTTTCGCACCTGCAAACCCCCCCTCTAAGCCCACCTTGAACTGCAGTAAGCAGCAGGGGGGGGACCGCTGCTTTCTGACCTGCCAGTCTCAAGTTCACGTCCGGAGTGGTGAGTTCAGCCTCCTCTCCACAAGCCGCTCCGTCTTCACCTGTTTTCCTCTCCTCAACCTTTTAAACACAAATAATCTGTAAAAACTTCAACCCTCACCGAACTCTTTCACATTTTTTCTTCCAAGATGCCAGACTCTTGAAAAGTTCTGACGTGGTTTTGAGCCACTGCCTGAGCTTTCTGAAGTTTTTTGTTGTTGGACTTTAGCTGCTTTTTTCTCTGTTTTTGTGTCTAGTCTTTGTAGCTGGCTTTGATAGCAGGACAGGCGAGGAATTAAAAGTGTCAGGTCATCTAAGTTCATGCTCAATAATCCAGGTAATAAATCCAACAAAGTTCAGCCAGGTCCTCTGGACGGTTTCTTTGTGTTGAAACGTTTTATCTTTCATCCAAAGGACTTCATCAGTCCCAGGAGCCACACCAGCACCTTCACATGGTGGGCCAACCAGTTTGATGGTGATAAGATGAAAAGTGTCAGGTCTAAAAAAACATCTAGAGTATCTGAAAGCTGAGCTGAGTAATCCAAATATGCCAAATTTATTAAATCTTCGGGAACCTCTTTCTTTGTACTAAACTATTTTATGTGTCTAACTGACTTTGAGTTATTATTTTTTTAATTCAGTTAAAGCAATAAGTGTCAGGCAGCTGGAAACTAAGTGCATTCAAATCCGAATGTTTATTGCACAACTCTGGTTCATTCCATGTTTTTATGCCTGAAAATTTCATGGCTTAGAGGTAAACAAACAAACAAACAAGCAAACAAACAAACAAACAACATGTTCAGGGACTGGACCAGAAATGAGTGAAAAGCAGCCAAAGTCCTAAGAACAACTTTGAAAGAGCTTCAGAAAGCCTGAAGAGCTATTGATCAAAACATCTGTAACTTGAAAACAAGAGCCCGCCTCCTTGGAAGCAGGGTGAGGTTGATGAGGAACGACTCAAGACTTTTGCACATGACTGTACTGTTTATAACATAAAAGTCACATTACACTTTATTACACATCAGCGCACACTGGCTGCGTCTTTCGGAGATGTAAAGAGTAACGGATGTGCCAGCGGGTTCAGAATCAGAATAAGCTTTATTATCATTGCACTGAAATACAGTTGAGGTTGTGTTCGTACAGTCATCCGAAGGATGGGCGGAGTGCACGTTGCTGCTGCTCCTGAGAGCACGGCCCCTTATTCTGTTTAGATAGAAAAGTGGGAAAAGCCACAAGAAGAGGATAGTGGTTTTGGAAAAATACGATGGGATAGACAGCTTTCTCAGTTTACACATATCCCAGGAGAAATTTGTTAAGTCGGCCTGCTTCGAGGCCAAACGGGGGAGTCAGATTCAGATAAGCCACAGTTGTTGGTTTTTTTCAGGCAGACTGTTGTTTCTCGTCAACCTTGAGTTTTATTGATATTTTTACAGGGTCTGCAGCTTTGCCATGGCCGAAACTGATGCTGCCGTCTTCTTTAATAGCCGGTACCCGCCGGTGCCAAAAAGCAGAAACCCTGCTATCATGATTCTGATATATTCAGCATCCTCTTGAGACAACACGGAAAGGCACATCAGCTCCATGACGTATCCTGCTGCGTGTGTCTCAGCGGGGCATGAGGGCTCTCCAGGGCCTTACAGTAGTTTACGTTTTGGATGGTGTGTAAATAGGAGCTTTGATACACAAGACAGAGAGCAAAACAGGAGGAGGAGGACGGGAGAGGGAAGAAAGGCGTCCGTCTTGCACGAGAGCAAATGATGGGGAAAAAAAGGTTCAAGATTTAACTCATTTTCTGTTAAATCAATAAAAAAAATATTCATCAGGAGCATTGGGTAGAGGAGCGTGTCTGAAAGCTGGGAAAGGTTTTTATATCTTTTTAGTTATTGCTGTTAAAAAGGTCTAAACAGATTTTATTCAGTCTGAGACAAACAGAGTTCTCCTCATAAGAGGAAGTGTTGTTTGAACTGCAGTTTCTTGAAAACAGTGACAGAAATGTCCTGTCGTCACATGTTATTATGTTTTAAACAGCGCGTTCGAGTCCCTAATTAAACAGGTGCCTCTCTACGGTAATCTGACGCCAGTTAAACGGGTTTAATTGTCTAAATGAGCATCCTGGTGTTTCACCGTAAACTTTCATTCTTTTTGTTGTAAACACCACTTTCAGCTCGTCACAAACTGAAATGTGCCCTGACTGTACGAGTGAGAAAACACACGGAAGAAGACAGAAAATCATCACTTCAGCCGTTCACTAAGTTTAATCAAGTAGAAAAACAACGTCTGCCACCCGGTGCTGCTGGAGAGACGAATAATGTCTCTGCCTTTGTCTTTTTGTTTGTTTGTTATCAAAAATCTCATGAAACACTGGATAGACGTCAATGACAAAATGACTGAGTACATCTACACCAAAATGATAATAACTCCGTCACTTTCACACGTGTTGAGCTACAATAAGTTATGGTAGTAGCTGAGAGTCATTTACAACGCATCCTTTGAGCGCAACATCTCAAGAGGTTGCACATAATGGCTACATCCACTCTTATTAAACACGCCACATCATTTTGCATCATTTTAGACGCTTATTGCGTTTTCCATCCTTGCAGGTAAAAATGAGGTGAAACCAGAAGGAATTCAGTTCAATTCAAAAATACGTTATTAATCCCAACGGGAAATTAAGTGTTGTAGCTCATCATCCTGGTTTCATTCAAGAGTTGCTATAGATGCTGATAGCTGTGGGCAGGGAGGAGCTCCTGCAGTGAATCTGAAGAATCTGGCCACAGATACTGATCCGTCCACCTGGATCCAGCGGGCCTCTCGGTCCTCCTGGGCAGCAGGACTGCCCAGATGCCGGGCAGAATTCCTCCCTGAGCGATGGTCACTGCTCCCAGCAGTCTGCCGAGCCCTTCTTCGCCATGAACAGACAACTGAGCCAAGTTTCCCACCAGCTCCAGGATCTCGGCGGTCAGGTACTAGAGCACCGACGCCAGGTTGATGGGATTTCATCCACTGTGCCTCCTTTTCAACTCATTTGAGATTTGGGGCTATAGTTGAGGTATTTGAGCTTTTGCGATATTAATCAGCTGCTCCTGGTTGTTGCCATGGTTACGCATCATAACAAACACCCCAAAGTTAAAAAAAAAGGTTTCATTAAAAATCCTTCCAGCTGCACAAAATCCGATACCAGAGGAAGTAATCATCTGAAAAAAGTGATTTACATCCAGAAAAAAAGAGGAATTGAAGTTTTCAAAAGCAATAAGTCAATGAAAGTAACAGAACTACTCCAACATGCAGCCGCCCCGAGCGGCGCAATTCTAGAACGAACAGGAACATAAAAGTGACTCAAGCCCAAACGGCGGAACGCCATAGTTTTATCTGATTGATGAAGCCGTCTCTCGTCTGAAAAGGTTTCGTGGAGCTGTTAGCGATCCAGTTGTGTGAACAGTCGTCAGCTTTAGTTCGCCGAGCGACTCGTCGTGCCCCTACACGCTTCCTCTTTGCTCTCCTCCTCGGCTTTTCTGGCGCTAACTTTTGTCAGCGTTGGTCCGTGTGTCACGGCCTCTTGTGTGTTTCTCAGGGACGGAGGATTCCTACACGGTGACCTGTGGAAGGCCTCTGCCCTGCTTGGCTGGCGTACAAAAGAACAACAGCGGCTCGCATTGCTTAGGCAAGTAGGAAAGCTCGCAGATTTACATCTGTCTTTCTGCTCTGTCACACAAAAGCGGTACCTCCGGAACAGCTAAGGCTCCGTGTTTGTTTTTCTTGTTGATGTATAAATAGATCCAAATGACAAGGTTTCTCCTTTTCTTTTTTTCTGTCCGACAGGTCCAGAAAAGCCCCGAGTCCCACGCATTAAGACCACAGCCACGTTTAGATCTGGCACGGCCAAGTGCAATTTAAAACAAAGTCAGGAGAAAGTCAGGGAGAGCTCGAACCCGGCACACTCAGGTACAGAAGCTGCTGAAAACCAACAACATCTTCAAACACGACTTCGTTGACACTTAGACAAGGAGCTGAGTTACAGCTGTTTTTTTTATTTCTGGTTAAAAAAGTACTTTGGGTTTGTTAAGAGCTGCCAACATCTAAAGAAGATAAAGTAGACCTGAAAGCTGCTTCAAAGAAACCAAAAACCAAAGGCAAATGTGAAAGACATCTGTGGGGAAAGTGATGTGGTCTGCAGTGTTTTGAATGTCTCGGAGCAGCACTTTGTCTGCCACTGACAGGGGAGGATGTAATTAGCCATAGAAAAGCCTTTTTAGTTGGGTTTGACCCAGCCATCAATCAAACGGCTTCTTGATTGTAGGATGATTGCGCCTGTTAGCTCAGAAAACCTAATTGTTTCAGACGTGTCTGTCAGCGAGATCTCATCCTGTTCAGCCTCCAACACACAAATGTTTCTAAACCATAAAATGCATTTTTGAAGAAAATGCGGTATGAACACCAAGTGCTGAATGACTGCTGAAATTAGGTGAAGAAGCTGAAACGGGGTTGGTAAAGTTAAAATGTTTAGGACAAAACTAAAATTAGCATAAAAAACTTAATGCTAAAATTAGCGACACAATGACTAAATGCTAAAAACAGTATATCAGTAGCTAACAATCAAACATACCAAGACCAGCCGGACAGTAACTACTAAAATCAGCAAATAGTTGCTAATGCTAAAACCAGTATAGCAAAGCTAGAACTAGCTAAACCGTAGCTAAAGGTTAAGACTGGCAAAACAGTTTCTAACAATTAAAACTAGATAAACAGTAGCTAAGTTCAAACTAGCAAAACAACAGCTAAGACTAACAAAATACTTGCTGAGAGTGAAGACCATACCATACCAATTTATTTATAGAGCACTTAAAACAGCAACAAGGCCAACCAAAGTGCTGTACAATAGAAACAAAAAGCACAGTGGACAGGAAAATATAAAATAAAAATATAGATAGAAATAGCAACAGAAACTAACTAAAATGGTGAACAATGTAGATTACAGAGAGGATCAAAGCGAATCACACCATGTTAAAGGCAAGAGAATAGAAGTGGGTTTTCAAGCGAGACTTAATTAAACTTAATTAAAAAGACTTGAGTCCTACCTCTCAGACAGAACCTTTTGTGTCAATATCAAAGATTTCAGTTCAGCATCTGCAGCACTTCAGTGGGGGGTACCGCAGGGGTCCATCCTCGGTCCCCTTCTCTTTTTGTTATACTTGCTGCCACTAGGTGCTATTATCCGCAATCACAACATAGCCTTTCATTTCTACACCAATGATTGTCAAATTTACTTCCCCCTGAGGCACAGAGGCTCACGCTCTATTCAACCTCTTCTTGACTGCCTGGGGCGGCCGTGGCGTAGTGGTAATGGCAGTCGTCTCCCGATCGGAAAGTTGGCGGTTCGACTCCCGGGACCCGCACCATGTGTCGTTGTGTCCTTGGGCAAGACACTTAACCCTGAGTTGCTCCTGGTAGGACTGGAAAGCACCTTGCATGGTAGTCTGCCGCCACCGGTTTATGAATGTGTGTAGCATTCAATATATGTGTAGCACTTTGAGATTTTCAGTAATGAAAAGTGCGTTATAAATTGAATTAATTATTATTATTATTATTATTAAAGACTGTGAGAGTGGGAGCCTGCCTGACACTCAGTGGCAACTCATTCCACAGTCTTGGACCTGCAACAGAGAAAGCCCTGTCACCTCTGAGCTTCCGGCGAGTATCAGGGATTGAGAGAAGCATCTGGTCTGCTGACCTCAGAGAGCGCCGTGGGACATATGGCTGCAGAAGGTCAGCGAGATAAGATGGGGCAGAACTGTTCAGAGATTTAAAAACATACATGAGTATTTTAAACTGGATCCGAAGGTGAATGGGTAGCTAGTGCAGGGAGGCCAAAACTGGTGTAATGTGCTCTCTATGGCCTGTACTAGTTAAGAATCGGGCTGCAGCATTTTAGACCAGTTGTAGCCGTGCAATGGAGACTGACTGATTCTGAACAGAAGTGAATTGTAGTAATCGAGCCTCGATGTTATGAAAGCATGGATTACTGTCTCCAGGTTCTTTTTGGATAGTATGGGCTTCAGCTTAGACAGCTGCTTCAGCTGAAAAAAAAAATCAGGATTTAACAATCATGTTTACATGACTGTTAAGTTTCAGGGAAGGGTTCATTGTCACCCCCAGATTAGTGACCTTTTGTTTCTCTAGTGGGGCTAGAGAGAGAAGGTCAATGTCGTGGTTCGTGAATAAGCCATTGGGATGGAACAACATGACTTCAGACTTCTTCTCATTGAAACTTAAGAAGTTTGAAGCCATCCAGTCCTGGATGTCAGCCAGGCAGTCAAGAAGAGGTTGAATAGAGCGTGAGCCTCTGTGCCTCAGGGGGAAGTAAATTTGACAATCATTGGTGTAGAAATGAAAGGCTATGTTGTGATTGCGGATAATAGCACCTAGTGGCAGCAAGTATAACAAAAAGAGAAGGGGACCGAGGATGGACCCCTGCGGTACCCCCCACTGAAGTGCTGCAGATGCTGAACTGAAATCTTTGATATTGACACAAAAGGTTCTGTCCAAGAGGTAGGACTCAAACCATTTGAGTGCAGACCCTGTGATGCCCACCCACTTCTCCAGCCTAGAAATGAGGATGTTGTGGCCAATAGTGTCAAAAGCAGATGTAAGGTCCAATAAGACAAGCAGCACAGAATCACCTGTCTGTGAAAATGTCATTAAAGACCTTCAGTAGAGCAGTTTCAGTGCTATGGAGAGATTTGAAGCCGGATTGGAACAACTCTAGGATGGCGTGGTCGTCCAAGAAACATTTTAACTGAGACTCAACAATTGTTTCCAGTAGTTTGGAAATGAATAGGAGTCTGGAGACAGGCCGGAAGTTGGACAACACCGAGGGGTCAAGGTTCGGTTTTTTTCAGGAGAGGCTGGACAGCAGCATGTTTAAAGGTTTTTGGGACCACACCTGAGGATAAACGGCTGTTCACAATAGCATGAATAGAAGGACCCAGTGTAGGAAAAACCTCCTTTAGTAGTCGAGGGGAAACACATCAAAGCGGGAAAGACTAGCAAAATAGTAACTAAAAGCTAAGACTAGCAACATTAGCTAACAGCTAACAGTAAACGGTATCTAAAAGTTAAAACTAGCAAATCAGTGGCTAAAATCTAAGACTAATAAAATACTTGCTAAAAATGAAAACAAGCAAAACAGCTAAAAGATAAGACAAGCAAAACAGCTAAAAGATAAGACAAGCAAAACAGCTAAAAGATAAGACAAGCAAAACAGCTAAAAGATAAGACAAGCAAAACAGCTAAAAGATAAGACAAGCAAAACAGCTAAAAGATAAGACAAGCAAAACAGCTAAAGGATAAGACAAGCAAAACCGCTAAGATAAGACAAGCAAAACTGTTGCAAAAAGCTACCAGCAAAAGTGTCTAAAAGTTCAAACTAGCAAAACAATAGCTAAAATCTAAGACTAACAAAATATTGTTAGTCAAAGTCAAAGTCAACTTTATTGTCAGAACTGCAATATGTACAGGACATACACAGGATTGAAATTGCGTTTCTCTCAGTCCCTCGGTGCAACAGTAACTATTTAAACACTAAAACATTTAATAAACATAAGCATAAAATAGTAAAAGTGTAACACTGTCCTGAGTTTTTTCATAGTAGTATAAAAGTATGAAAATTTACACCAACACTGAAACACCAAACACCCAATGAACATAAGCATAAAATGAAATAATAAAAGTGTAATACTGTCCTGAGTTTTTTCATAGTAGTATAAAAAAGTATAAAAATTATATCTATAAAATAAACTGAAGGTTCTAGCATTGACATTTGCAAAGAGTGGCACAGCAGCATATGAATATGTTAAAAGCTAAGACGAGCAAAACAGTCGCTAAATGTTAAAACTAGCGCAACTGTAGCTGAAATCTAAGACTAACAA
>JBBPBX010043147.1:0-28055 GCA_038048925.1 Garcialebias charrua | reverse complement strand
AAGCATCATCTGGTGACCAGTAGATGGCAGTGTTGTCTTACAGTGGTATTCTCCCTCTTTTTGTTCATAAAGGCCATCTGACTGATTTAATGCCTCCATCACCAGTATTTCCAGTAACATATTTAAAGGGTTGTTTAAAAAACACATAAAACATTTGACAGCACTTTAAAAGTCAAGTTAGGGTTCTATGAACCCTTTTTCCTGGAAGTACAAATAGACTTCACACGTATACAGTAGATGTGTCACAAAACTATTGAGAAATGGATCCACCTGTTCTTGTTTCAGTTTGTTGCTTCAGAACCGTTTGAGGTGGCAGATTTGTTCTGAAGTCACTCGTCCTTTATCCTCGTTCCTCTGCAGCAGTAAGACTATGGTCCAGAGACTTAAGGTGCGCCTCCCCGGTAATCTCCCAGTGTCTGTAACAGATGGTTTACTCGTGTGTCATATTGTGCCGTCCTCTAACAGTTTGTTAAGTCCTATACAGATTTTGGTGAGGTGGGGTTTGAAGGCACCGTTGGGGTCATATAGTTTGGTGAGGAGCTGGGGGTCTGAGTAATGGTTGAAGACGTGGCTGATGCGATCGTGAGATTTAGGCGTGAGGTGGGCGTTGACCAGCTTCAGCAACAGATCCCTGCAGCTGGTCAGGAGGTCCGACATCACCGTCGTATCGAAGGTAAAGTCCACCTGTGACAGGAGATACGTTTATGTTAGAAAGTTGTCAACTGATGTGCGTGTTGCGTCTGTGTCAATGTTTTATTTTTGACTAGGACAAGTGATTGCAGTTGCCAGCAGCTCCAGTCCTCATGTGTTTGCAATACATAAAACAATGTCAGAACTAATTATAACCTTTTGCAATCCCCAGGTATTAATACTTTTATTTGTAAGATCTAGATTGCAAAATCCTGCTCTTATTGTGTACAGTGCTAATAATCATCCTTTTGGATGTATTCTGCTTTTATTGCAGTTATAATAATAACTATAATAGTTATAAGATTATTTTATTCTTCTGCTTCCTTTCATTTTAAATTTGTTCTTTATTTTTCTGAATCTTTTGTAATTATCTTTTGTTCTTTTGTATTTTTTAAATTTGAAATGAATAAATAAATAAATAATCTCGGGGGCCCAGATGGGGCAGAGGTAGGGTAGCCAACCTGGGGCCTGAAAGTCCCAGGCTAGATCCCCAGCCACTCCCACATGTCGCGGTGTCCCTGAGCAAGACACCCAATCCCCAATTGCTCCCAAGGCACCTATAGCTGCCCATCACCCCACCAGGTGCATTGCAGTCGCGATGGGCCAAATGCAGAGAACTAAGTTCAGCATTGTATGGGCACATACAATGATGACAACACATAGCACTTTATAAATCAATCATGGTCAATAAAATAAAAAAAATTAACTAAAAAAAAAACATATGGCCACTCTCACAAACTAATCTTGGCAAGAAAATAGAGAGGCCACCAAGACACCTGTGATCACTTTGAAACAGTTACCATTCAGCAGGTGAAATGGGAGCGACCATGCAAAGAACAAACGATGCTTGGGTTTTTGCACTGGCCAGTATTTATGGAAACATACAATGATGACAATACACACACATTATGTAGTATTATTATTAGTAGTAGTATTATTATGGGAGAGTGGCAAAGAAAAAGTACTGTTGAAGAAAACGCATTGAAAGAGTTAAATAAAAAATATTTAACTCATTTGGCAAACTAGTTGAGATTTAAAACTCATGGTCAGTTGAAAGACCTGCTTTTAGTAGATTTACACATTCTCCATTTTTCTTCTATTTCTTGATGATGGATTTAACAAAACTCACGGAGGTATTCGGGACCTTGGAAATAATTCGGTAGCCACTTGTACTTTTCAATAATCTTTTTGAATCAGGACAGTAACTTTATAGAGGGTGAATTTTTATGCAATCACTTATTTTGCATGACATTTTATTTAATTTACAGTATATTACTCTTAAGAAGTTTGATTTCACTAGAAAATTAAAAAAGTAAAAAAATATTGTCAAAAGGGCCAGTTTATTTTCACTATAATTGATTTATGACAGCAATAAACACATACAGGTACAACGTTGACTGGGTGAATACTTTATAGATTTATTAATGAACTAAAAAGTAGGGGTGTACCTCATGGAAGCTAATGGCCGTCATCGCCCCTTGATTAAGCTTTTTCTTAAAGTCTTCAGCTATTTTCAGTTCCTCTTCAGTGAAGCGGTTGTTTCTGTACAGCACGCCGATCTTGACTGCAATCTTGATCATGTTTTTGATGACTTTCTGAGCCACAGCTTTATTTCCTGTGTACTCCTTGGAGACCCGGTACAGTTCATCCATAATCTCACTGGTGGTGTCGTCTATGAACATTTGCACAGAGCTTCTGTTGGCCATGCTGCTGAGGATCTTCTTTTGGGCCCTCATGGCCATGTCCTTGGAGCTGAAGACATCCATGGCTGCCTGATTATTAAGAGACGAAAACATGTACAGTATTACATTTTATTCACATTTTTATTAGTACTTCAATATTTATTTTACTACTACTGTACAAGACCTTTTTAATTGGTTGTTAACCTAAGAAATGGGCTTTAGTGGGAGACCAACTACACTGTGGCTCAGCTGTTTTCAGTTCTCTGCAAAGGAAAACAATTTGAACAACTTCACACAAGTTTGAATTTGTCTTTGCTGCTGGAAAAGACCTTGTTACTCCAACTTGTTGCCAGACTACAGAAAACTTGTAAAAGTCCCATTAAGAATAAAATGATTGCATATTATGTATCCATATTTCCCAGTCATCTTAAAAAAAGTAATGTTTGCAAGTACAAACCGGATTCCAAAAAAGTTGGGACACTAAACAAATTGTGAATAAAAACTGAATGCAATGATGTGGAGGTGCCAACATCTAATATTTTATTCAGAATAGAACACAAATCACAGATCAAAAGTTTAAACTGAGAGAATGTATCATTTTAAGGGAAAAATATGTTGTTTCAAAATTTCATGGCGTCAACAAATCCCAAAAAAGTTGGGACAAGTCCATTTTTACCACTGTGTGGCATCCCCCCTTCTTCTTACAACACTCAACAGACGTCTGGGGACAGAGGAGACCAGTTTCTCAAGTTTAGAAATAGGAATGCTCTCCCATTCATGTCTAATACAGGCCTCTGACTGTTCAATCATCTTGGGCCTTCTTTGTCGCACCTTCCTCTATATCAGTGTTTTTCAACCTTTTTTGAGCCAAGGCACAGTGTTTTCATTGAAAAAAATCCAGAGGCACACCACCAACGAAATTGTAAACATAGATGCACTGTATCCGCCTATACTGTATTCAATATATAGTCATTCTTATCAAAGTGTCTTGAATAGGAATGAAATAAACACAAAAATGTATTTTTATCATATTTTATATTTCTTATTTCAAATTGCACTTAACGTCTTCAAAAATTCACCCGAACAGTACCACAACAATGTGGTCTTAAATTTAAAGAGGTTGTAGAAAGGGGGTGGGGCTTTTTTGATAATTTCCAAGGCACACCTGACGATCACTCATGGCACACTAGTGTGCCTAGGCACAGTGGTTGAAAAACACTACTCTATATGATGCGCCAAATGTTCTCTATAGGTGAAAGATCTGGACTGCAGGCTGGCCATTTCAGTACCCGGATCCTTCTCCTACGTAGCCATGATGTTGTGATTGCTGCAGAATGTGGTCTGGCATTATCTTGTTGAAAAATGCAGGGTCTTCCCTGAAAGAGATGACGTCTAGATGGAGCATATGTTGTTCTAGAACCTGAACATAGTTCTCTGCATTAATGGTGCCTTTCCAGACATGCAAGCTGCCCATGCCACAAGCGCTCATGCAACCCCATACCATCAGTGATGCAGGCTTCTGAACGGAGCGTTGATAACAACTTGGGCTATCCTTGTCCTCTCTGGTCCGGATGACATGGCGTCCCAGTGTTCCATAAAGAACTTCAAATCGTGACTCATCTGACCACAGAACAGTCTTCCATTTTGCCACACTCCATTTTAAATGACCCCTGGCCCAGTGCAAACGTCTGAGCTTGTGGAGCTTGCTTAGAAATGGCTTCCTCTTTGCACTGTAGAGTTTCAGCTGGCAACAGCGGATGGCACGGTGGATTGTGTTCACTGACAATGCTTTCTGTAAGTATTCCTGAGCCCATTCTGTTATTTTCTTGACAGTGGCCAGTGTTTCCCTTAGTTAACTTGCCATGGCGGGGTGCTCATCTCATCCATAATTTTTGTTGATGGGGAGGGATGGAGACATGTCTGAGCGAAGCTTGTACCAACAGTTTTTGAGCAGGGGTAGGGAGCTTTCAGCATGAGGGAAGAGGCCCCTTTAGCTTTTTAGCTAGAGAGCCTGTATTTTGTGCAGCTTAGTGCTATGTCAGTGCCGGGTGGGGGGGCAAGTTCGGTTTGGTAGGCGGGGTGCTCAGTTCTGTTGGCGGGGTGGGGCACCCCGCTTGTATAATGGTAGGGGAAACACTGGTGGCATTCCTGTTTGAGGTGCAGTGACGTTTAAGGGCCCGGAGATCACGAGCATCCAGAAGAGTTTTACGGCCTTGACCCTTACGCACAGCGATTGTTCCAGATTCTCTGAATCTTTTGATGATGTTATGCACGGTTGATGATGATAACTTAAAAGTCTTTGCTATTTTACGCTGGGTAACACCATTCTGGTATTGCTGCACTATCTTTCTGCAACAATGGTGGAATTGGTGATCCTCTTACCATCTTGGCTTCTGAGAGACACTGACACTCTGAGAAGCTCTTTTTATACCCAATCATGTTGTCAATTGACCTAATTAGTGTTAATTGGTCTTCCAGCTGTTTGTTATATGCTCAATTTCCTTTTTCCAGCCACTTATTGCTACTTGTCCCAACTTTTTGGGGATTTGTTGACACTGAAATTTTGAATCAACATATTTTTCCTTTAAAATTTTACATTTACTCAGATTAAACTTTTGATCTGTCATCTATGTTCTGTTACAAATAAAATATTGACATTTGCCATCTCCACATCATTACATTCAGTTTTTATTCACAATATGTTTAGTGTCCTAACTTTTTTGGAATCCGGTTTGTAGATATCCTGATGCATGCTCAAGGGGTTTGCAAGTATGTAGACTTAAAAAGAACAGCTTACTGTATTTCACACCTGTTTGTGGTTTGGTATAACTTCTACTGCTGAAAACTTGAAGAAGGTGAATAATTTCACATTTTATCTGCACACTAAAACTGCTGGGTTTAAAAACAACCCAACTGGTAACCCAGCTCAAACCTAACCCCCTTACCCTTGTGCCTAAACCTAACCAAGACCCTAAACCTAACGCCAGAGGCTTTACTCGAAACTTTAACACGTAGCTAAAGACGGAGCCTGCTGTCATCGCTTGTAACGGTGACAACGTACCTTTAAACCTACTAGTAGGTACAGTAGGGGCATTCTGACCGATAGGAATGGAGATGATAATAATTGATAGGGGCCATTTTATGGTTGATAACATCCGAAGCGGGTGTTTTTTTACCCAATAATGGGGTTGAAATTACTAATTTGTTGAAATGTATCAACTTTAAAGTTTAGTTAAAATATACACACAAAAAAAACTGTAATTAGACACTTTGAACTTGGGTTGTTGCTCGTTAGCTGGCGTTAACCTCTATTAGCGTCAGCTAGCTAGCACCAACCAGTGTTATTTTAGGGAAACAAACTCACTATCTAGTGCAAAGTAAAGTTATTAACAAACCCAACCAGTTAAAAGACAAGTTATTTACAGTCTTATTTTTATGCGCTCTAAAGCTGAGGTCCAATCAGGGTAACTTCATCAACGTCTGGCCTAAAATGGTGGATTGTAAAAACAAAAACAAAAAAAGGGCACATTTCATCTGTAATCCAACCAGTGGGCCAAACATTTTGACACATCAGGTCTAACAAACCCAACCTATGATCCAACAGTACCTGAGTTATAATAACCAGCAGTTTTTAATCTTTAACTCAAGTGTCTCCATAATTAATAATTCAAGTTGACATATTGTTCATAAAAGTAAAATGTGTGAAATAAACATTAATCATATATAATCCAACTTTCTGCTTTTGCACCATGTCTTTGTTTGTTTTTGTGTCTGGCAAACGCAAATGATGCCAAAAGGGAGAACAGCCATGGCACAGAGGCTTTGTATGTCTCCACTGAGATTTTACCTCACCTAGCATCCATCACAGAGGACCCCCACCCTGCCCCTGGGAGGTCGTAGCTGTACCACAGCGCACAGTGACCCAACTACAAACATCAGCTGTTCATCTTTACCAATATAGTTTGAAAAAAATATCTAGGTGTAAACTATATACTGTATTCAGTTTTGAACAATTAAGCAATAAAATGTAGAGTTGAGTATACTCCAAGGAAATCTTACCTCTTTATCTGATATTCTTAAAAAACAGCTGGCTAAAAATATGATTTATTCCTATGTAACACAGAATATCACCTTGTAGAAACAATATCCTTTTGACTAGATATAAGGAGTAAGTTTTGTAGCAAAATACTTGTGCTAATGTTTGGGGTTTTGCCATATATTCTATTCTAAAAATGAAACTGTTCAAGTCAAAGTGAAAAAGTTTAGATTTATTTGACCTCGACTGCACTAAAACCATAGATATACGGAAGGATCTGTGTTCAGATATTCCCGGAAATGGACCGCAATGATCCTTAAAAAATCCCAAAATCTGGATACTTATCGAATCAACACATAAATACTATCTTTAACGTATGAGCCACAGTGCTCTTATTTAGCCTTTTTTGTTTTTACTCATACGTGTGTTTGAGTAGGAAAGTCTTTTAACATCTTTCAGTGCAATCCACCCCGTTATTTCTTCTTGCCTGTGTGGACAAGTTTCATATAGTAGCTCATAGGCTGCATAGTTGAGACAGGTCCATGCGTGCAGTTTCTACAGTATGTTGCATCAGTGCTAGCACAAGAACAAAACATGTACACCGTGTACCGAGTGGGTACCTTTATTACTGTGACTGTGTCCACTAAGGTCCACTGACATGATTTTTTTTTACTATTCATCAAATTTCTCAAAATATAATAATAATAATCATTTTATTTAAAAGCGCCTTTCAGGACACCCAAGGACACTTAACAAACCAATACAGTTCAATTATTATCAGTGACAAATTGAAATATAAAATACATAAAGATTATAAAATGCAAAATAATAAAAATACATTTAGCAAAGTTAAAGGTGCACTCTGCAGTTTTTGTAGAACGCAGCACTTAGGAACATTTTCAACAGGGAAAGCATTCTGGTCCCTCCCCACTCAGAGCCATATATGGCTCTGCTCCCCCTTGCTCTCACTGCAGCCTCTGAATGCTCCGCCTCCACTACATGTCCTGTGGCAGCCGCGACAGAGCGAAGTGACAGAGCGAAGTTCTGTGATTATATGTTAATAAAACGTTCTAAAAACTAAAATAAAAACATGGAGCGCTGGTCCAGCACACCAGAACACCATGAAATCTGCTGAGCCTCGCGCAGCCACGTTGAACCCGAGTTTAATTCGCTCGTGACAAATTCATCCATTTCCTCATTTCAGTCAGTGGAGGAGGAAGCGATCACTTGACTTTTGGCAAAAAAACAAAAGAAAAGTCCAGATCAGGGATGAAGAAGGGGAATTTAATACATTTGTGTCACATACAAAACAGTTTTGCATCGCTTTGCAATACTTTGAACGAGAACCTGCGCGGCCGCGGGGGCTGGGGGGGGGGGGGGGTTAGGAGCGTGAGAAGCTCTGTTTTTATTGGCTGGTTAAAAACTCTGTTTTTATTTGCTGGTTAATGGCGGGTCACTGTGGCTTTTTAGAAATGCTTATTTACCAGCTGGAGAAGCCAGGGGACTATAGTTTTTTTCAGAGATTACTTTGTCTAATATCAGTATGTCAGGAGATAGTGACAGAGTGAAGAAATGTGTTAAAAATACATTTTTAAAAAACTTACAGACTGCACTACAGAAACTGCAGACTGTAGCTTTAATGATAAGCTAGTCTAAAGAGATGTGTTTTCAGGGCAGTCTTGAACAGAGAAAGGAAGGTGGTGTTTCGAAGGTCTGGTGGTAGAGCGTTCCAGAGGTGAGGGGCAGAGCAGGTGAAGGCCCTGCTCCCCATGGTGGAGAGGCGGGCAGAGGGTACATGGAGATGTAGCGAAGAGGAGGATCTGAGAGAGCGTGATGGGATGGAGATTTGTAGGAGGTCAGAGAGGTAAGGAGGGGCAAGGTTGTGGATAGCTTTGAACGTGAGAAGTAGAATTTTGAAGATGATGCGTGATTTAACCGGGAGCCAGTGGAGCTGCTGCAGGACAGGAGTGATGTTATAGTAGGAGGTTTGAGTGATGACACGGGCAGCTGAGTTCTGGACCATCTGTAACTTGTGGAGAGATTTGTTGGGGAGGCCGTAGAGAAGGGAGTTGCAGTAGTCAATACGGGAAGTCACAAGGCTGTGCACCAGGATGGCTGTGGAGCGGGGTGTGAGAGAAGGACGGAGACGGTTAATATTACGGAGGTGGAAATAGGCAGACCGAGTAATATTGTTGATGTGTGAAGTGAAGGAGAGAGTGGTGTCGAGGATGACACCGAGGCTCTTGACCTGAGGGGAGGGGGATAGCAGAGAGTTGTTAAGGGGGACGAGAAGATGTTCTGATTTTGAAATAGAGTTTTTGGTACCGACAAGAATGATTTCTGTTTTGTTACTGTTTAGTTGAAGGAAATTGTTAGAAAACCAGTGATTTAGCTCATTGAGACAGTCGGTGAGGATGGAGGGTGGGTGGGTGGAGTTAGGTTTTGATGACAAGTAGAGCTGTGTGTCATCAGCATAACAGTGGAAATGGACGCCGTATTTGCGGAAGATGTGACCTAGAGGAAGGAGGTAAATGATGAAGAGGAGGGTTCCGAGGACAGAGCCTTGGGGGACACCTGTGGAGACAGAGGAAGACTGGGAACGGAAGGATTTAAGCTGAATGAATTGAGTGCGGTCAGAGAGATAGGAGTTGAACCAGTCTAACGGGGTATAAATATATATATATTATCTTTTAAATATGTTCGTTTTTGCAAACAAAATGATAAATCACTTTAATTTTGCTTTAAAGGGGACCACACATGCAAAATTCACTTTTTAATGTTTTTTTACTAAACTTTGGGTATTTACTTCATAAAAAAACAGTCCTTGTGCCAAAAAAATGCACCCAGTGGTTTATTTACTCTAAGTAGATTTATTTTACTGTGATGAAAACGGTTCGTTTTTGAAATAAAATGGAAGTCAATCGCGCCTGTGACGTCACAGGCGCGAGGACAACCCACCTCAAACCTGAGTCCAGCCCCTCACCTGGTTAGGCTCAACCCACTTCTGTATTAAACACATGACTGTTGTTTTTCATGATTTCATCTCATCTTTTGTTTATATGTTCTTAATTTCATGTGTACAGCACTTTGTTGCAGCTGTGTTTTTTTAAATGGCTTTATAAATAAAGTATAATTGTTATTTTTATGTTTTAGTTCAATTTTTAGTGTATTTGCGATCGCTGCCAACGCGCAGCCGGCAAAAATTAAACGAGCGGACCACAGGCGGAAGGACCGGGTTCGACGGGACCCTCTTCCGGCGCCATGGAGCGGAGCTTCAACTGTACAGCCTTGCTGCAGCCTCGCAGCAGCCTCGCAGCAGTGAGGACCTTCCCCTTACGGATTAATTTACGGGAGACACTTGGTGAACTTTGTGTTGTCTTGACTGGAACAGCGATAACGCCCAAAGTCTCCGAGCGGAGCTGGCGAAAACCGGAAGAGGAACAAGCTAACATTAGCTTCGGATTCGGGTGGTCTAATGCTAAAAGGAGCAGCAAACTGCGGCGCGCTCAGACGGGTTTCGGTAAGTTATCTTAAGCTAGCACTAACAGTAAGTCAAATGAGTAATAAAAAAAGAGCTAATTTTAAAACAACAACACATTACAGATACTGGCTGTTATGAGGGCGTTAACAGATCTTTGAAGGGCGTGGACTTCAGAACTTCTATCAGAAACCGGTCGTTCAAAACGAAAGTTAAAAATGGCAGAATTAAAAAGGGTATAATTGATTATCTAAGAATTATTTTGTGCATTAAATTGAAGGAATAGGGTCTAGATAGCACACAGAAATAACATAAAAATTTAAAAAATGCATCTGAGGTCCCCTTTAAAAGTGATTTTGAACTTCAAGCCGTGTTTAATCATGGGAAATCCAATTACACACGAACGCACCATCTGTGACGTAGTATGAGGCAGAGCTCTGGGCTTGTCACAGTGCGTGGGTATGAGCAGCTCAACATGAAGGTAAGTCTGATACAGCATCAGACCTAAATTAGATCCTGTTGTTTCTTGTTCCATCACCCAAACTATTTTCTGCTTCCCAAAATGAAGACAAATAGCTCAAATCTTCACCTAGATTGCTAAATTCGTCGGGTTTTAAATTGTCAGCTATTAAAGGCTACGTTCACACTGCAGGTCTTAATGATCAATTCCGATTTTTTTTATCCGATCTTTTGGTGTGAACGTTCACACTACATTTTTAATGCGACCTGCATCAGACTCCAGTGTGAACGATCTACATTGCAGAAACGACCCGCATGCGCAGAAGAAAACGTGTCTCAGAACGTGACACGCAGCACCCTGTGCTTGCGGAAGTAAACATGGACGTGACAGTTTTCAGTGTGTGTTCTGTAATTTTTAAGTTGTTGTCCAAATGATTAAAGGCAAAAGAAAACTGAGAAGAAAGCGAGCGAAATTCTTAGTGATGGCGATTTTTGGAGCTGTGGCTGCTACCTCTGTTCAGAGGGGTGTGTGGATGCGGAGTATACGGTGGCCGAGGAGCGCTGTTCAATTTGGAGTGCAGAGCGTTTTTTCTTTTGCAGCGCGTTTGCACCCCTCGGCCACCGTAGGAGTAGGAGCCAAGAGTGATGTCGGTCTCACGTCGGTGATGAAAAAGTCAGATGTAAGTCACATGAGCGTTCACACTGCAGTCGCTTTGAAAACATCAGATATATATCCGATTTAAAACCACATACTGAAACGGCCTGGGTCGGATTTGAAAACATCAGATTTGTCGCGTTCAGACTGTCATAAAAAAATCAGATATGGGTCAGATGGGGCAAAAAAATCGGATTTGGGTCGGATTTGCCTGCAGTGTGAACGTATCCAAAGAGACCATGCAGAGCCTTCTGCCTCATACTACGTCACAGATGGTGCGTTCGAGTGTAATCGGATTTCCCAAGATTAAACACGGCTTGAAGTTCAAAATCACTTTTAAAGCAAAATTAACGTGATTTATCAATTTGTTTGCAAAAACGAACATATTTAAATGATAAAATATATATATTTTGAGCAATTTGATGAATAGTAAAAAAATAATGTCAGTGGACCTTTAAAGTAACACCCTGGACATTAGCAGCAGCTTGTTATCCTTAAGCTGATGGCCAAATGAGTTCCTGACAGTTGTTTAATGTAGCTCTCTTGTCCGTGTTTGTGCTTTTTAGATTGCATTATGTAAGAAATGATAATATCTAACTCCAGTCATGCATAGTCAGTAAAATGGGTTAATGTCTCCACCATCTTGTAATATATGAAGACTTCACAACTATAGCCCATTTATTGTACATGATATGCAGATTGTCCACACGTCTTGCTACTCTTTTGCCCTGTTGTAAAATGCATCACTAAAGCATAATAATACCATCACTATTAGGATTTAGCAAGTGACATTTGACTTGCTGAACCATTCATTACGAACACATGTCACATTTTAATGACTGTGTTCCAAAATCTTTGGGTTTCCTGTGGTGAAATAAAAAGCATTCATCAGATTAATTTCCTTCGACAGTGATAATGGAAGTGGAGCAGTGTGATAGCTATTCCACGTTCACGTTTCATTCTTGTTTATTTGCTGAAGACTTGGGGGGATTGAGGAACGCGTGCAGTCATCAGCCAGTTTTCCATGCCGTGAAACTCCCACAGCAGGATGCTGCTCACTTCTGTATCAGGGTGACAACGCTGAGTTTTGAAACATTTCAGTGCAGGCTATTGCCGCAGAACCACTTTTCTGTAATGGACATCATTTAGCCGCTCCGTGCTGAGCAGCAATTTGTTGGTACAATTGGATATAGAGGGCCTTTGAGTATTTATCAGTTTGTTGATGACATGCACCAGGGAGAGACTGCATTACACGTTCAAGTGTTTGTTTTCCTCCCAAATGCCTGTTGAAACTGATGAGCACGTGCGATTTTGTAGGGAAAACAGCAAAAAAGTTGAAGCGATGACACACAGAGAGGGTTTTAAAGTGCTTGAGAGGCGCTTTAACAGCCAGGCTGTGCATGTTTGTCGTAGGCCTGCAGTTAAAAGGGGTCCTGAATGGTGGAGTGATCGAGGCAGGCAGTGTAGGTAAATATTTAGCATTCCTCAGACCTTTGAGCTACAGTGTCTGCGCACATGTATGAACTTGTGTGCATTTTTAGGTAAAATTCATTCCTCGCGCAGATTTTTGTGAGGTAAACAAAAGAAAAGGCTTGTACTTGAATGATGCCTTTGACATTCCTGCCGATTTGTGCTCGAGTAAAGCGTCATTTCACTGTTCATGAAAATATGCTTTGACTGTCATTAGAGCAAAAAGAGCCGTGGTACTTCAAGGCAACTGTGTTTTTATCACAAAGCCTTGGATAGGCCAGACTGCTGCTCATAAAGACGGTCTCTTAATGGCTCACTGTGTTTGATCAGATCAAACAATAAAAGCCTTCCAGAAAAGTGCATGTTATGTCATGCTATCAGATTTAAAAAAAAATGTAGCAGTCTATTTTTGGAAAGTATCTGATAGTATGGCATCTCGTCAAAAGAAGGACACTTGTTTTATTACCAACAATTTAAGATGAAACAGAAACAATAATCTGTTCTTACTCAACAACCTGTACCAGAATGAAACGTCACTTCCGTTCTAAAGGCTGTAGATTTCTTGTTGTTCGCTTTTGTAACTTGTGCATACGTCCTTTTCCAGTGTTTTTTTAAAAATAAGAATCATGACAAATGACTCCCTTGAATGAAACCGTCCTCAGACGTAACATTCCGGTATGCATTTTGAAACCCTTTCTTGAGAGTGTCTTGCAGGTTTTCATTCAACGTTGCACAACTTTTAAAGCGGTCGTTGTTCAGCTTGCCACACGTCTGCATTAAAAAGGAAGCGAAACAGCAGTTAAACTGACTTTGTCCCTCGTTTCTATTCGTATTGTAGCTGACATTGCAACGTTTTACTGTCTTGACCTGCAACAAATCAACGTATGGCAGAGAAGGAGGGAAAGTCCAACTGCTTTACAGATTTTTTTATGCAACTCTGTGCCTGTGCAGACAAAAAAAGTGAGCTCCCATATGTGCCTGTCACTGTACTTGTTGCAGCACGACTCTGAGCGTACATTTCACTCAACTCGTGCTCAAGATGGGGAAGAGGAGAGGCTCAGTTTCCAGTCATCTTTTTGACTCTGTCTCTGCTAGGTTCCATTCATTCATTCAACCTTTATTTGGGCAGGTTAATCCCATTGAGCCTCGAGGACTCATTTACAAGAGAGACCTGGCTACAAACGAAGAATGATGACAACAGCAACAGTAGATTTTCCTTGGACAAGCAATTATTCCAGACACAATAGTCTTGAGTTGCACAACAATAATACGAAACACATCACTGACTGCAGTTTTTAACTCTAGTAAATGAACCCAGAAGTGTCTTACCTGAGTGTTTGCTGATTCCTCCTCCCTCCTTGTGTGTCAGATGTTTATCTCCCTCTGACCTTTGTAACACGTTGGCAACGCAGGCTGGTCAATTTACCAAAATGTCTTCATCTTCACCAAGAGAAGAACCTGAGAGAACAGCCGTCTTGCTGTCAGTGCTCGCCACCCTGTCTTAAGATAATGTTGAGTTTTACTTCCTTGAGGAACTAAATTGTTATGACACACCCCTCACACTGTGTCACAGTCTCTCTTTCTCCCTCTTTTTCTCACTACACTATTTCTTGTTTTCCTTAGAAATTCAAATTCTTCAAAACCTGTATTTCTCTCTCTGCGCTCACACACCAAACTTTATCACTCACTGCTGGATCTGACTGTCTCTCTGACTGTAATGCTGCTGACGTTGCACCTCTGCTTGTTCTGACAAGAGGAAACCTCAGGAAGAATTTGGCAATAGTCCTGCAATGCAGCCAGTTGAAAGGGGAGCGGCTTAACCCCTTATTGTGTGCACACCTATACAGGAATGCGGCTCTCATCAGTACTGCGTCCCTCCCCATGTGCCTCTTATTATCCAAGGCAGGACCAAAACAATGAGTGGCCACGAGTGTCTATACCGACACATAAAAGCTCAATTGTCTACTCAATTTGAATTGTGAAATTATCTAAAATTGGTAAAAAGAAAACTTTCCAAACACAACTAACAACAGTTGTTCACATACTTTTGCCTATTAATCTATAATGTTTTATACTTGCGGACGGTACATACATGCCATAAATGAGGTTTTGTTTTGCACCGTCATTTTTATCTGCATGTAAGAAATAAAAATAACTTGGAAGTAGCTGTTACTTACAATACCAAAGGAAGCAGTCTTAGCTGCAAACATGTCTGCCAGCCTAAAGCTGTTACTGCATTTTCTGCCGTACACGTCGCACTGCCCTACAAGTCGCATCAGTTCAAATCATGTCTAATAAAGTGAAAAAATCCGGGCCGCGGCTATGGTGCAGGGGTTAAGAGCGCGGCCCATGTTTGAGGCTAGCCCTCACTGTGGTGTCACGGGTTCACATCCCGTTCCCGACGACCTTTCCACAATGTCTCCCCCTCTCTTGCCCTGTTTTGCCCTCCATCCTCTACAAAAATGGGCCACTAGAGCCGAAAAACGGCAACCCCCCCCAAAAAAAGTGTAAAAATCCATAAATATGTTGCTTTGCCGTATTTGTCACATTTATAAATAAAGAATGAATGAATGAATTATGCGTCACCACTGACGTGTCGCTGACAACTCGGAAATGTGGACCAAAAATCGATGGGCTGCAAATGGCGGCCGCGGGAGCATGCACGAGAGGATTTTAACAAGATTAACGCTTAAAACAATTATTTGTTTGCTCAGAATTACAGTAAAGGTGTGTCTCAGTCTACCTTTTGCTTAAAAAATGCACTTTGACGATCAAATCAGCTGCGTTTCAAAACCTGATTCGCGGAAGAGGTGGGCGCACGCGAGGTACGAGCATCCACATTTCTACGGAATTTAACGAGATAAACGCCTAAAAATAATTATTTCTTTGCTCAAAATTATAGTAAAGGTGTGTCTCAGTCTAACGTTTGCTTAATAAAAGGACTTTAATGGTCAAATCAGCTGCATTCGCTGCCTCGGTGCTCCAGGAGCGTGCAGAGGGAGGAAAAAAAGGAAGGACGAACGCTGCTCGTTTCTTCGAAACTTAACAAGAAAAACACCTAAAACAGTTATTTGTTTGCTCAAATTATAGTAAAGGTGTGTCTCAGTTGGATTTTTACGTAATAGATGCACTTTAATTTTCAAATTAGTTGCATTTCGCCGGGGCGGTGCAGCTGGTTTGACTTGCTCCAAGCAGCGAGCAGAACGAAGGTGGGGGGACTGTGGCAAGCCGACTGTGTCATTAATAGCTGGTGAACATTCTCAGTCATACATGGTAAATTCAAAAAAGTTCAAGGCAAAAACACTAAAGTAAAAAGTAAAGTACGGTATAATAAATAAAGTCCAGTTATTTTTGTCTTTAACTTTTTTGAATTTGTCATTATAGCCACGTTTACCTATTACATGATACAACGGCATGCCATACTGCTACTACTACTCTGTTGCCATCTAGTGGCTGAAAATGCTGAAAATGATACTGTTCAATTTGTTTTTCAGTCAGAATGAATGAAAACAGTCATATCGCAGCCACAAATTGGTTTATAAATATGGAGAAAATTCATAAATACGTCACTTTGGTCTATAAGTTGTAGGGCATGCAAATTACGCAAAAAAAAAAAACGTGACTTATACAGCAAAAAATACGGTAATTCAACAGTCCCAGTGAAATCAGGAAGTGTCCCCTGCTTCTACAGTTATGTTTATTTATATACTCTGTCTGAATGACGACTAGATGTGTTGGAGGACTGTTTGCTGAAGCTCGGGCCATTCATAGAAAAACATCTTAAATGTTAATTGATGTCAGATGGTTTAAATGGCGCTCTCCAACCAGTGAGGAGTGTCTGGACAGGAATCAGCCCACCAGCGTGCCTCGGAGACCCCAGCACACCTGCTTCTTTGTTTGGCCTCCCCCTCAGTCCGTCTGTAAGAAATTAACTTGAGTAAAAGTTGTGGAGAAATCTGCAACTGCAAAATGAGGTAGTCGCCATAGCAACAGACAGGAAGTAGTGCTTAAGCGGTTTCCTGATGGCTTCCTCTTTATCGTATAATGACATCTCACAAGGAAACACTGGTGGGGAGAATTCAGCTGAACACACTTGGCAGTGCATGTGTTCATGAGCATGTGAAGGAGTTGCACAACGAACTCTTACTTGCTTCACCTCACCACTGTTTCGCAGCCTACGTACACAACTTCTTTGGTTAAAAGATAATAGGAGGGTCTTAAGTTTTGCCACTTATCTTTCATTAAAAGGTCTCGAGAATCATCGAATGACCAACCTCACTCACACATATGGTCACTCGCACAACGGCAGTGTGTGATTACGAGATGACTAAGATAAACTCCATAACCACGGAGGTCAGAGAAGTACAGTATACCGGATGGTACTTTCTGCACGTTTGAATAGTTTCTACACTCTGCGTTTGAAAACCGGTCGTGAGAATAAATCAAAATGAACAAAAGCAGCTGGATTATAACTTTCAGACAGTTCCCCCATAAGACCTCAGCATTAGACTTCTAGCCCGTTAGACTTTGGGAAGTTTTCTGGTATGATTACTCGCCAAACAGTTTACAGTATATTACATGTCTGGTGTGTACTGTTGCCTTGCAGTGAGAATCTCACAGATTCCACTCCTGGCTGGGGTCTTTCTGTGGAGAGTTTGCATATTGTCCATGTGCATGAGTGTTTTTTATTTATTTTTCCCAGGAACTTTAGTTTTCTCCCACACTCTGTAATTGACTACGGTACTCTAAAGCATAATTAGGTGAGAGTGTGAATGTTAGTCTGTTGTTTTTGTCTCTGTGGCTCCATAATGGGCTGTCCACCTGTCTCTTTGTCTCTGTGCCCCTGTGATGGACTGGAGACCTGTCCAGGGTGTCCGCCTTTCACCCAATGGCTGGTTGAGATCAGTTGTCTGTGACCTTAAACTTCAATAACGAGGTAAAGAAAAAGGATGGATGATGTGAAAACATGGATGACATCAAGACATATTTTTGGCAGTTGCTTTTATTCTTTAACAAAACAAATTAAAGTCAGAAGTCTTAATGTATTTGTATATTTGACAGCTTTTTTTTGCTATACAGGTGGTCCCCGACTTACGAGCGAGTTCCGTTCCTACGAATCGGTCGTAAGTCAAAAATTTGTATGTCGGAACCTGAAACACGTGTCGTTCGTAAGTCCGGATTTTTGGTCATAAGTCGGAAAATGTATGCTAGCGCTGCGCCGCACACCCGTTTTTCAACACAAACGTATATACTGGTTCATAAACATGCACAGAAATTTGTTTACAAACGGTTAGCTAACACATTTTCATCTAAAATACCAGTGCTGTATTTTCTGTACAACTTTACTGTTCGTTAGCCCGTTCGTAAGTCCGGAACGTCGTAAGTCGATGACGTCGTAAGTCGGGGACCACCTGTAGTAAGAGTACAGTAATGCTTCTTTCAAACTTGTGACTCATATCAGGTGATAAATGTAAAAAGTGTTTTAGCTTGAATAAAAATATTAGCTTTTTGTAAGGGTCTAACTAAATTATTTTCTTCAAAAAAACATATTTAAATGTGTTATTTGAAAGCAAAATGGTATGACAACCAAAAATCTTGAACTTTTCCTGTATTTGTCACATTTTAGTTTCACCAAACCATAAAAAACAAAGTAATTAACTTTTGGTTGTCCTTGAAGCCCACCAGTAGTACCCCTTTGATAATCCGTTTGAGCTTTTTTCATCAGTAACTATATTTTGGAAAAATGTTTGATAAGCTTTACTGCCCAAATAATGATTGATACTGCTAAGTTACCGTAAAATCAAGTGAGAAAAAACAAACAAACAAAACAATGTTCATAACTCCAGTGATTTTTTTAACCCGTGTTATGTAGTTATTTACAAGTTTTTTTTTAAGGAGCCAAATCGAAAATATTATAAAACTCAATATTTAAGAAAAAATAAGATTTGTGAAGCTTTAGTACATTTGGTTACTCTTTGATGAAAACATATTTTTAAATGTTGCCTCAGATCATTTTTAACTAGAACAGTTCTTGATTTAAGTAGCTGGAGAGTGACGGTTGTTCAGTTTCTGGTGACATGAGCTTGAACAGCCATCCATCCATTATCTTTATCTGCTTCTTCCTTTGCCATTGCGTACAAAAAGACTAAACGACAGCTGTTACCCACAAGCCATCAGATTGAACTCTCAATAAATAACACTGTACAACTGGCAATAACTAATTCAACCTCAATGTCACTACCTGTGCAATAACCTGTCACACAACCCATGTGGTATATGCTGATTATGTGCAGTATATACAGGTAGTCCCCGACTTACGAGCGCATCGACATACGAGGTTCCGGACTTACGAGCTGACTAACGAACGGTAAAGTTGTACAGAACATACAGAAAATACAGCATGGTATGTGTTTTTAGATGAAAGTGTGTTAGCTAACAGTTTGTAAACAGGTTTCTGAGCATGTTTATGAACTAGTATGTATGTTTGTGTTGAAAAACGAGTGTTCGTAGTAGCGCTAGCATACATTTTCTGACTTACGACCAAAAATCAGGACTTACGAGCTGACTAACGAAACAGAACATACAGAAAATACAGCATGGTATGTGTTTTTAGATGAAAGTGTGTTAGTTAACAGTTTGTAAACAGGTTTCTGAGCATGTTTATGAACTAGTATGTTTGTGTTAAAAAACGAGTGTTCGTAGTAGCGCTAGCATAAATTTTCCGACTTACGACCGAAAATCCGGACTTACGAGCGACACGTGTTTCGTGTTCCGACATACGAGATTTCGTCTTACGAGCACCTCGCAGGAACGGAACTCGCTCGTAAGTCGGGGACTACCTGTATATATATATATATATATATATATATATATATATATATATATATATATATATATATATATATATGTGTGTGTATAGATAGATGGATATATTACCTCAAAGTACAAAGTATTTATTCTTTCAAATTCATCCTGCCGCACCGTTACATTCTACCATGTTGTTGTTCAATATGGGACTGTTTTGTGCACCCTTGCTTTTTTATATTCTTGTTGGTTTGTTCTTTGATTTTTTGTTTTTAGCGAGTCAAATCAGTTCTTCTCATCCTAAGCATTTCATTGTACTGTTAATCCTGTGTTAACCTTGAATATGACAAATACCGGTAAACACAACTTGACAACTTTTTGGGTCACAGGGGTCACTGGTGCCCACATCCAGACATCACTGTGCGAGAGGTGTGGTACACCCAGGACGGGTCTCCAGTCCATCACAGGCACACACGGAGACAAACAACCATTCACTCTCTCACCCTAGAGACAGTTTAGAGTTGCCAATCAGCCTAACATGCATGATTTTGGTCTGTGGGAGGAAACTGGAGTACTGGAGAAAACCCACATGTCGTATGCACAGAGAGAACATGCAAACTCCACCCAGAAAGGTCCCGGGCCAGGATTTGAACCGGAGACCTTCTCGCTGAGGGGCAACAGCTCTACCAACTGAGACACCGTGCCACACAGCTTGAATGTCATTATGCAAATGTCTCACAAGTGATGGTAAAGTAGCTATTATTTTCATTAAAAATGAAATATTCCAGCTTTCTAAGGTGGACCTAAAAACTCATTCATTCGTTCATTCACTACAGGTGCAGTAATAACGTGAAAAGCTTCATGCTTTTTTATATTGTATTTCTAAATTGTCCATAGGTGTGAGTGAAAGAGTGAATGGTTGTTTGTCTCTATGTGTCCCTGTGATGATGATGATGATGATGATGATGATGATGATGATGATTTATTTGTTTTCTCGGGGACAGTGCACAACAATACATTGACCTACAAAAACAGGAAAGATGCATTGTGCCAGGTTATAGTAATAATACTAATTTCCGCCTGTAGTCCCCGGACAGGTTGATGTTTAACAAGAGTAACGGATTTTTGTAAGTGGATGAGAAAACCATTAAACACAAATACAGACACAATATATACATACATATCATACCTCGCCCCTCAAATATACCATACATAAAAAACTTTCAAAATTTCACCAGTTCTCTCACACACACACGCACTACCAGTTTGTTCACATACACACACACACACACACTCACACACACACACACACACACACACACACACACACACACATACACATCATATATACATAATCACACTTCTTCAAACAAACCTACAAACTGTACTTTCACTCACACACAGTCATCACTGGTGGGTGCAAACCTGCTTTGATAAAAGCCATTTCCTTGTCAGATGTGCAAACGTTGGGAAACTTGTACATTTTATAATCTCAGTAGGCAGAATATTCCACTGACTCATGGCAACAACAGAAAAGACGGATTTAGCAAAAGAGGTCCTACATTTAGGGATGCTGCACTCTCCTCTAGAGGTCGCCCTTGTGACTCGAGTTGTTTTTTCTGTGATGGACTGGAGACCTGTCCAGGGTGTACCCGCCTCTCACACGGTCACCAGTGACCCCACTGACCTGAAGAAAAGGGTAAAGATGGATGGATGACATCTCCTTCTAGTGGTTGAAAAAAGTAATAACGGTCACCAAGTTCATTCTCAATAATCAGGTAAAAATCCAACAATGTTCAGTCAGGTCATCTGGACGGTTTCTTTCTTTGCTGAGACGTTTCATCCTTTATCCAAAGGACATCCTAATGACAACAGTCCCTTACTCGTCCTTTTTGCAATTGGGCGATGCTTTTCAATAATATAATAATATTTGAATATTTGGGGACTGCCATGCAAATGCATGGCAGACACCTATTATTCTACACCTCGGAAGTGTGTCTACATTTCTATCTCCGTTAATGCGGCCCGAGCCACAATGTCTACCCCCACAGAAGTTATATCAAAACAACCGGCCTGGCTCCAGGAAGTGTGCTATGACTTTTATTGACATTCGCAGTTACCATGGTGACATATTTTGCTAACAAAGTTGCCAAATTTCCCATAGGAAATGAATAGGAGAAAACTCTTCACAGAAACTGAGTAACATATGGAGAGTATTGATTATTAATATTTATAATAATTCATATTAATATTTATTATTAACAATACTTTAATAATAAATAGGCAGTTCCCATCAAAGTTTCTCCAGGAACTTTCTAGTTGTTTTTACACCTGATGTCCTTCCTGACACAGACCACCGAGCTACCACAGCCCTCTGCGTGGAGCAGAGAGCTGCCAGCTAGGGTGTCTGGGGGAGCAGATGGTGGGGGTTGAGGGTCTTGCTCAAGGGCCCACAGTGGGGCAAAGGCAGGTGTGGGTGCTTCACCTTTTCCACTCACATTTTGATATTGGTCTGGGGAGTTGAACCAGCGACCCCCTGATCACAGGTCCACCTTAACTTCTGCGCCTCCTCCTGTGTTTAGATGTTTTACATCTAAAATAACTAGTAGGATGCACTTAGAGCTGACCACATGTTACAGAGGTTTGGATTTTGTTTCTAGAGACTATTTTTTTAAGCACACTGTGTAGCAAATGACCAAATTTGTTAAAACCCTGAAAGCTGGAAGAGCTGAAACCAAAATTAGCTGAATCTTATTTACACCGACTGGCAGGTTTAAACCATCAACCAGCCTGTTTGTTAGATCATTACATTTTTAATTTTGCAGTTTCTCAGGGTGAAGATGTCTCTGTTGTTCAGTAAAACCTCTTTCCATCTTTGAGAGATCCCGATGCAATAAAACATCTTCTCTTTGGAAAAGAAATACAAGTAAACACAATCCTTGTGCAGAATACCACCCCCTCTGAGAGAATTACTTGAACTAAATGTTAATCATTCTTTAACCTATAAAAGGACTTTATATAAACATTTAAAAAATACCCTCTAGTTGGGGCAAAGGGACTTGATCTACAGTGATGTTTTAAGTAAGGAATTAAAAATTTCAATTGGACAAGTGTACCAAATTTCATGTTCCTATGTGAAACTAAGGCCAATGCGGAAGGTAGTTTGAAAATTTCTAGGTGGCGCTCTTGAGCCGTTTCTGATGCAATTTTGACCACGCCCCTAAAATACGTAATCTTTCACCAGTCCTGATGAGTCCACCAAATTTGGTGAGTTTTGGGATATGATAAAGCCCCCAAAAGGCCATTTCATTTGAGCTCCATTCATTTTTAATGGGATAAAAACGGCCAAAATGGCTGAATATTAAAAAAAGCTAAAGTTGCACCAATACCAAAAGTCACAGCCATCATGTCCTAAATGAGCTGAACATTTTTTCAACCAAGTAGATTTAAAGAGTGTATTTCCAAAAACATACAGAAACATAAACTTTGCAACAAGAGGAAACAACACACTGGACCAAGTTTACACCACCACGAAAAATGCCTACAGAGCCCTCCCCCTCCCCCACATTGGTGCTTCTGACCATATCTGTGTTATGCTAAAGCCAGCATACAGGCCACTGGTGAAAGTCACAAAACCAGTCCGCAAGCAGATACGAGTGTGGCCAGAGGGGTCTTCAGAGGCACTCCAGGACTGTTTTGACACCACAGATTGGAATATATTCAAAGAAGCTGCTACCACAAACAACAACACATGTCTCCAGGAGTACTCAGACACTGTATGTTCATACATCACCAAGTGCATTGATGATGTAACCAACCTCAAGACCATCACTGTTCGGGCTAATCAGAAGCCATGGCTGACAGCAGAGGTTTACAGACTCCTGAAAGCCAGGAATGCTGCCTTCAAAGCGGGAGATCAGGTGGGCCTGAGGGCAGCCAGAAACAACCTGGCCCGGGGCATCAGAAAGGCCAAGAAGCAGTATTCCAGGAAAATAGCTCACCGTTTCAAGGACAGCAAGGATACACGCAGTCTGTGGCAGGGAATACAGACCATCACAAACTACAAACCATCCCCCCAGACCTGTGACAGCTCAACCTCTACGCTGAATGAACTGAATGAGTTCTTTGCTCGGTTTGAGGCAAGTAACAGCACACCTGCACATAAACTCCCCCCCTCTCCTGATGGCCAGGTGCTGGCGCTGTCCTCAGACAGCGTAAGGCGATCATTCATCAAGATTAACGCCCGGAAGGCCTCTGGTCCTGACAACATACCTGGTCGTGTGCTGAAGGACTGTGCAAGGGAACTCGCAGCGGTCTTCACGGACATCTTTAACATCTCACTGAGCCAGGCCATCGTCCCCACCTGTTTCAAAGCCACCACCATCATCCCTGTCCCAAAGAAGGCAACGCCCGCATGCCTCAATGACTATCGCCCAGTAGCACTCACCCCCATCCTGATGAAGTGCTTTGAACGGCTAGTCATGAAAAGCATCACATCTGTCCTCCCTGCCTCCCTGGATCCCTTCCAATTTGCATACCGACCTAATCGCTCAACCGACGATGCCATCTCCTCTGCCCTCCACACAGCTCTCACACATCTGGACACGAAGGACTCTTATGTTAGAATGCTGTTCATCGACTTCAGCTCGGCATTCAACACCATCATCCCCCAACAGCTCATCCTTAAACTGGACAGTCTGGGGCTGAACACCTCAATGTGTAACTGGCTGCTAGACTTCCTGACCGGGAGACCACAGACAGTACGGGTCGGGAGTAACACATCTAGCACCATCACATTGAACACAGGGGCCCCACAAGGATGTGTGCTGAGCCCCCTTCTATTCACCCTGCTAACACACGACTGCACACCATCATACAGCTCCAACCACTTCATCAAGTTTGCGGATGACACAACAGTGGTAGGTCTCATCAGCAACAACGATGAGACGGACTACAGGAACGAGGTGAGCCGCCTGGCCTTGTGGTGCGGACACAACAATCTCACTCTCAACGTGGAGAAGACAAAGGAGATTGTTGTGGACTTCAGGAAGAGGGATGCCCAACATGCCCCTCTGACCATCAACAGCACCGCAGTGGAGAGAGTAGACAGCACCAAGTTCCTGGGAGTGCACGTCTCAGAGGACCTGTCCTGGAGCAGGAACACTGCATCACTGGCCAAGAAGGCTCACCAGCGTCTCTACTTTCTCCGCAAGCTGAAAAGGGCTGGAGCTTCAACCCCCATCATGTGCACCTTCTACAGGGGTGCCATAGAAAGTGTCCTGACCAGCTGCATCACTGTGTGGTTTGGTGCATGTACTGCATCCTGCCGCAAGAGCCTCCAGCGCATCGTGAGAGCAGCTGAGAAGATCGTCGGCACCTCCTTCCCCTCACTGCAGGACTTACACAGCAACCGCCTCACTCGGAAAGCCCTCTGCATGGCAGGTGATCCCACACACCCACTACACAGCTGCTTCAGACTGCTGCCATCAGGGAGGAGACTGAGGAGTCTCCAGGCTCGAACCAGCAGACTGAGAGACAGCTCTGTTCATCAGGCAGTCAGGATGCTAAACACTCTGCCTGCTCTGCCTCCCCTCCCATTTGAACTGCCTTAACACAAAAAACTTTCTCACACATTACCACTCAACACAAAGTTTTTAACACTGGACCCTGTGTCATCAAACGGGTTATTCACTAAACTCTCGGTCATGTGCTCATTCAGTTTGCACTACTTCTCATATTTGCACTAATGTTTGTATTACATTACTGCCTATAGTCATACTACTGTTTACATTCACTGTTTACATTTATTAATACTGTTTACATTTATTACTACTGTTTACATTTATTACTACTGTTTACATTTACACTACTTTTATATCTACACTACTGCTGATACATATACAGTATTCTCTGACTAGCCTTATTTAAGGATGCCCAATGTGCCTTATGTGCCTTACTGCATATGCCACTTTGCCTCTATACCAACATCAACTACCTCATACATATACTGTGTACATTAACTCATATGCTGCTTTGCCACTCTTTGCAAATGTCAATGCTAGAACCTTCAGTTTATTTTATAGATATACTTTTTATACTTTTATACTACTATGCAAAAACTCAGGACAGTATTACACTTTTATTATTTCATTTTATGCTTATGTTCATTAAATGTTTAGTGTTTTAGTGTTGGTGTAAATTTTCATACTTTTATACTACTATGCAAAAACTCAGGACAGTGTTACACTTTTACTATTTTATGCTTATGTTTATTAAATGTTTTAGTGTTTTAGTGTTTAAATGGTTACTGTTGCACCGAGGGACTGAGAGAAACGCAATTTCAATCCTGTGTATGTCCTGTACATATTGCAGTTCTGACAATAAAGTTGACTTTGACTTTGACTTTGAAAAAACTCTCAAGCATCAGTGGATGTTTTGGTGCTTTGTGACTCTGATGATCATTTCAACAATGAATAAAAATTAATTTTCAACATTAAAGGAAATAACGTTGTAGAATCAGTAGCTTCTCTTTATTTTGTAACTTGTCCAGGAACGCTCAGATCATTTAGTCTCAGCAGCAAAGTGTCTCACCTACTCTTTTTGAACAGTTTTGGATAAATTGTGTTATTTATTTATTGTCAGCACAACTTCTTCAAACCAGCAGAGCAGCTCTGCAGTTTGTCTGCTCATGCGCTGCAGGAACTGATGAGCAGCGCAGTGCCTGAATCGTCAGGGGACATCTCGAGGCCACGACGTGTGCTGAACAGGAGGAATTCTCATTTTTGCAGATTCTCCTCGACAAAACCATTAGAGCTTTTGTTCTCGGGCTCTCTGTTCGTGGAGTGCAGCATGGTGTCTGTACGGCTGCCAGCTCGTCTGCTTTTTCTTCCCGTCTTCCTGTATTGTTTAACCTGCAGGAATAAACGAGCAGCTGTATTTTTAAAGAAGTGCACATTTAGACATTTAAACAGCTGTCAATAGGTTGTTTTTTTTCCAATACTTTGAGTTTGAAATTCTCATCTAACAAATAATGATATTAACGTGACTTATCTGTCTAAATAAAGGTTAAATGAATTAAAATTAAAAGCATATCAAACTCAATATATGTACCATATTTTATGACGTATAGGTCGTATTTATTATGTATCCGCTGACCCATCGCGTTTAGTATACATTTATGTATTTAATGGTCAAAACAGCTTAATTTCACCTGGGCGGCACTGCACCATCCATCCATTCATCCATCCATCGCAGCGGTTCGGATGTTGTCAGTCCATACAATGGGCGTTATCAACTGTTATCATCCCCATTTGTAGTGGTGAATAGGTCACAATGTACCTACTAGCATGTTTAACAGAATGTTATCAGCGTTGTTATCGCTGTGAGTAGGCAGCGTGTTTCCGCAAACCCGGAAGTGTAGTGTTTTTGTTTTTTCAGCTTATGTAACCGTTTCCCTCAACCTAACCTTAAACCTGACCCAGAGGACCAACCCTAAACCTAACCCCCTTACCCTTGTGCCTAAACCTAACCAAGACCCTAAACCTAACCACGTAGCTAAAGACGGAGCCTGCTGTCATGGCTTGTAACGGTGACAACGTACCTTTAAAGCTACTAGTAGGTACAGTAGGGGCTTACTGACCGCTACATATGGGGATGATAATAATTGATAAGGGCCATTTTGTGGTTGATAATATCCAAAGCGGGTGCCCCGTTAGCACGCCAGCATTCCTCTGCCTGCACCAGCTGAGTGAAGCGAGCGCCCACGGGAGGACGCGCTGTTGTAGTCCTTAGAAATTTAACAAGATTAACCCTTATAAACAATTATTTGTTTGCTCGGCACAAAGTGGTGTCTCAGTTTAAAATGTCCTTAATAAATGCACTTCAATGGTCAAAACAGCTTCATTTTGCCTGGGCGGCACCATCCATCCATCCATCCATCCAGCCATCCATCCATCCATCATGGCCAGAGCAGCTAACTCTTCAGCGTTCCTCTACCTGCACCAGCTGAGTTAAGCGAGCATGCATGGGAGGACTTGCTGTTGCAGTTCTTAGAAATTTAAAGCATCAGTCAAAAATTACATTAGAAATATGGGAAAAAAGCACAAGTTACTTCACTTTTTTAAATTCCCCTTCTCTCTGTATGCTGTCAGTTTTGGCCAGGTCTCTCTTGCAAAAGAGATATTTTGATCTCAATGGGACAAACCGGGCTAAACAAAAGTTATTATTATTATTATTATTACTTCAGTGTATAAGTTGCAGGACTGACAAATCTATGCAAAAAACTGTGACTCATACGAAAGGAAAATATCGTAATTATGATCAGATTTTCTATCTTTAGCAGTTTTTTGGTTAATGACAAAGCTCCCATTTACAGACAGAACAAAAATAAGCTTGCATAAACTTAACTGTATAAAATATTTAGACAACGAAGCAACCTGAAAAGTTGCACCGTTAAAGACTTCTTATTTATGTGAATTTGCTTCAAGGAAATCAAATGTTTTTGCATTTGTTGTAGCATATCAGCTACTTGAAACGTTTTTGTTCTTATATTAGTCAACAGACTATTTATACCTGTTATTGTAAATCTTGTGCAATAATAACATAAGGTATTTACATAATTTTAAATTGCAAACTGCCCCCTCACTGATACCGTCCGCACATTTTCTGGATTTTCTGCTTCTCTTTTCATGGCTGGCACTTTTATTTTGAAACCTGCACTGTTTTCCAAAAGTGTATAAATATTTATATCTGTATTCTTTTGCTGTCACACTTTGATTTTGT
>JBBPBX010043146.1:6546-22479 GCA_038048925.1 Garcialebias charrua | reverse complement strand
TTGTGTGTGTGTGTGTGTGTGTGTGTGTGTGTGTGCACGTTGCATCAGAGCACAATGGTTGTTTCAGTATGAGCAAAGTTGATTTTATTTATTTTACTCAATCTGTCTGACAGGACGGCTGAGGCCCGTCAGGGACGGGCTGTAATTTTTGAATTGCAGAGGCCAACCCTCCCAAATCAACTGTGAACATTTGCTGGTCTCAGGTTGTTAAACCCCCAACCACCCCACCCCCTCTTTTTCCTGCTTTTAATGGTAGAAAATGAAACTGGAGATTTGGGGTGTAGTCGTGAATCCAGATGTGCCAATTTTTCCTCTCTCTCTCACTTTGTGCTATTTGGTGAAAACACAAAGAGCACCTCACACAAGGATAAAGTGGTTCTGCTGCATAAGTTCTGAATCAGACCACTGTTTTACTGGTGCTAAATCCACTTTATGTTGGTATTTTGAGTATGTGACACGGTCCAACGCACTCGAAAACAAGGATTATTCAGCTACTGCTGTGCAGACAAGCTTTTCTGCATGTTTTTTCCTTTGAAACCAGCTTCAGCTGAAGTGAACAGGACAACTGATAACTCATTTATTTCATCTGTTTTCTCCTGACCCACACATGCACAAGCTCTGCAGAACCATCCAATCTAACCTTTCATCTCTAATGAATTGTTCAAGGGTTCTGTAATCATGTAAATCTGCAGGAAAGTAAAACAAACCCAGTGGTTGAGGTCGCGAGTTGACACTTGAGGCTTTGCTAAAGGTGCTCGTCTTGCAGCTGTCTTCCTCCAGAAACAACCTTTGGCTACAGCTGTCCATGACCTCATCGCAGAGTCATTTCATTCACAGACAGAGCAGCTCTTGTCTGTTGTGCTTCTGCTCACACTGAATCCCTCTCAATAAAAATGTCAGCTCGGGCAGAATTTTATTAACCGAGGTTAGTTTGTTTGTTCTCGTTCATTTTAGAGCTGGTTACATCAGAGGTGGGATTATTATTATTTTTTTTTTCCAAAGGGCTTTATCAAGACGTTTAAAGCAGGGGTGTTCAGACTTTTTCAGCATGCGAGCTATTTTTGAAATGATCAAGTCAAAGTGATCTACCTACTATAAGGCCCCGTTACACGAAAACAACCTGTGGAAACATTGGTGATTTTTCAATGTTTATTGGGGGTAATAAACAAAAAATAAGCTGGTTTACATGAAAAATGCTGTAGTTTTCATGTCAGTCAGGTTGCAAGATAAGAAATTACTGTGGCTTTAAAATTATAGTATTTTGACCTAAACTGTTGTGTTTGCTGAGTAAAGATATTCTAAGATTCAATTCAGTTTATTTATATAGCGTCAATTCACAAAAGAAGTAATCTCAGGGCACTCAACAGCCAAATTTTTTTTTATGTGATCTTTTTTTAAGTGATTTGTGTGATTTTTTTTATGTGACTAAGCTGTGATCTACCAGTACTACCTCAGAGATCTACCAGTAGATCGCGATCTATACGTAATGAGCACCCTTGGTTTAAAGTAATCAAACATTGGAAATTTTTCTTTATGACATAATCTAGAATACTTTTATCAGATATAATCTGATTGTAGCTTTATAAAAACATCTTTCAAAGTCAGAGTTTATTTATTTGTCATACATGTGGTACATGTGGTGGAGTGAAATTGTGTACACAGGGTCCCAGTTACATCCAACAAACGTATAAAATGTAAAAGAAAAACAGTACAGTAATAAGATCTAAGATATGAACTAAGGAAAACGTTAACAAAAAATGTGCTAAGCACTAGTACAAAAACAATATGTCGACCAGCAGCACGAGCATGAGTCTGTGTGAGCAGATAATAATAATAATTAATTTAATTTATAACGCACTTTTCATTAATGAAAATCTCAAAGTGCGGATGAGGATGAATGAACACAGGAACATGAAATAAATCAGCAGCATGGATAATCAGCAGCACATAACAATCAAGTGGCATTACATCGCCCCTTCGTCTGTCTCGGGCTTTGGGGGGACGGGTCTCTGATGCTTCACATTCGCTACTAAATGTTCTATTGGAGGAACCTTATTCACTTATGCATGCTCACAACCACACACAAATGGATGCAGGGATGTATATATAGATGTATGTAGATGGGTATATAACTGAATATAAATATATATGTATGTATATTGTATATATATTTGTAGGTATGGGTATGTGTATTTATAGAAATCTACTGCAAGGTCATGAATATTATCAGTCTTTATGTTTGTATGTTTAGTTGCTGTGTTCTGTCATGTGCTTTGCAGGATTGTGTACGGAGGTTTGGTGTGTTTGCATTGTGCTCTTTCTGTGGATAATTGTTGTTTTGTTGTCTCACTTTCTCTTTTCTTTCTTTCTTTCTTTCTCTATTAATAAAAAAATAAAAAAAAATAAAATAAAAAAAGTACTCACGTGTAGTGCGGTAGCGCGCAGCCGCTACCCGTTTCGGGTCGTTGTCATGGTCTGCTACTAGGAGCTAACACTAGCAACAACGGCAGTGGATGGGAACCGGAAGTGGCGGATGTGTGTCGCATTTTACCGGAAGTACGTCACGACCCCCCGTGGCATAGTCTATTCTTGACGTCATTTGAGCAGCAGCAGGGCAGAGCGTTTACCTACGGGACAAATTGAGGTCGCTGATTGGTCATTTGCTGACAAGCCTACTGAATTGATTGACAGGTCAGTGGGGAAAAAAGGCACGAGCCTGGCCAGCCGCAGCGGTGTTCTGTGTTTATATGTTAATAAAAAGTTCTAAAAAATAAAATAAAAACAGGGAGCGCTGGTCCAGAACACCAGGAAATCTGCAGAACCTCGCGCAGCCACGTTGGACCCGAGTTTAATTCGCTCGTGACAAATTCATTCATTTCCTCATCATTTCAGTCATGGAGTCAACGGAGGAGGAAGCGATCACTTGACTTTTGGCAAAAAAACAAAAGGCCAGATCAGGGATGAAGAAGGGGAATTTAATACATTTGTGTCACATTCCAGCGCCGGGCAGTTTATTGTGAGACAACACGCTTGCATTTGCGGTCGTAAAATTTGAGCTTGGCGCATTTGTGCCCGCGTTCAAACGCTTGTGCCTCTGCGTTCGAACGGTGTCGAATGGCGTTTGGCTGAACACAGAGCTATACTGTACTGGGGCCTTTACTTAGGCTGCTACCCCTGCGACCTGACCCCAGATAAGAGGAAGAGAATGGATGGATATATATATATATATATATTTTTTTTATATGTCTCACCTGCTCAAACTTCTTCCATGGACGAGGAACAGAAATTTCTACACAGCTGCTTTAACTGATGCATTAGGGCATTTTTGTGTTTCAGTTTAATGGTTTACTCATATTCAACAAGAGGGTGGGGGACATGTAAATATCAATACAGGGAGTCCCCGACTTACGAACGAGTTCCGGACCTACGGGCCGTTCGTAACCCGAATTTGCCGTAAGTCGGAACTTGGAACACGTGTGTTCGTAAGTCCGGATTTTTGTACGTAAGTCGGAACTCAGAACATGTGGCGTTCGTACGCTGCGCCGCACACCTGTTTATCGACATGAGAATCGACATGAGACTGAACAAGCGTCAGTGGTGGGCAGATGAAAGCTAGGTAGCGCTAAAGCGCTAATCCGCTTACAGTGGACCTAAACTTTTTGTCAGCGTTTTTGTGAATTGACTAACTTTTATAATTCATAAGCGGATTTGTGCTATTTTTATTTAAAATGCAGTACCGCTAATAACTAATTATCTATCAGTAAAAACCAATAAACTTATTTACAAGCTCTTATGCTGCTTGTTTTACCTTTTTCCCCACCGTAAACAGCAGAGAGGAGGAAGGGTGTGAGGGGGAGGGGGGCAGAGCTGAGAACAGACTCGGATCTACCATGTAGGTAAATGCCTGGGGGTCCCATTTCAGCAGTGGCCCCGGCCCCGCCTCGCCCCGTGCAGTCACCTACATCACTAACATTGATCCTGCTTGTTAATGTACATTTAACATAAAAATAATTATAGTTACGATGAAAACGATCATTAAATACGCAATTAAAAAAAACGGTCGATTTCTTTATCCCCCTACTAAAAATGGACTATTCCATCTTGACATCTTCCGGGTCACTCAGAGGTGAACTCGGGGGCTAGTTCTGTGGCTACTGTTTGTGCTGGGTACTTGGATAAATCCGTAGAGAACCCCGCTGTTTCAAGCCAAATTAACGCGGCCGGAGGATTTTATTGAGTGTTTTGTGTCGACCATTTGACGGTGAGTCGTTATTTTTATGTATTTTAGTTACTTTTCATTAAATCTGTTGACTACCTATAGACGCTAACTCTGTGTCTGCCTGTTGGTAGTGCTGGGTTACTAATGGATAAATCCGTAGAGAACCCCGCTGTTTCAAGCCAAATTAACGTGGCCGGATGATTTTATTGTGTGTTTTGTGTCGACCATTCGACGGTGAGTCGTTAGTTTCATGTATTTGGGTTACTTTTATGTATAAATGCGGTGGCGACACACCCGTGTATTTGAGATTTAAACGTGGTTTTAGGGATTAAAAGATCATTCTATTTTTTGTTAATTTCGTGGCCGAATAGAATATATGTACGTAAAGTATTAAATAAATCCTTTGATTTTTGTAATTTCATCCTTTTAGGATCATTTTTGTTACTTTTCAGTTGGCAGTGTAGTGCAAATATTGATAACGCTGCCGGCTATATATAAATATATATATATAGAAATATATAAATAGCGGATTAGATTAGCTTCCCCTAATTTTCATAAGACATTTGTGCTTTTGAAATTGTGGACCTAAAAAAATTAATAAGCGTTTTAGAAATTGTGGAACTAATTTTTTAATTAGCGTTGCCCAGCACTGACAAGCGTACATACTGGTTCATAAACATGCACAGAACTTTATTTACAAATGGTCAGCAAACACATTAACCACATTACACCACACATTCATCTATAAACACAGCACGTACTAGCGTTCGGTGCGCGTTCGTAAGTCCGGGTTGTATATATAGGCGACGTAACTCGAGGACTCCCTGTATTTCTTAAATTGCTGCTTTGTTCTACAAAAAGTAATTTTTCCTTTTTCTTTTTAACTAAATTGAAATCATGTGTTCAAAAGAAAACTCCACAAATGTCATCAGGTTGCATCTAATAACATGTTTAAAGCAAAAACAGTCTGCAAAAGACCCCACCCTAAATTGTACAGAGCACAAAGCATCTACTGTCAACATCCCAGTACCAATAAACAACTCAAAACACCTTTAGATGTTCTTCACTCAGCTTTCTAGTCAGGGCACGGCTTTTTTTTCTTTCCAAGGTTCAGCAAAAAGCCATATGTAGCTCCAAAAATAAAAGTTTTTTTTAAAACTGCTTTGAAACATTTGCAGGCTCAGCAGAAACAATGTTAGTCTCATGTTAAACTGAATTCAGGGGTTTAAGCTGAAAAACAGCAGACTGATCCCGCGTATGAAGAAACTTTCCAATCATCACTGTATAACAGATGAAATGTAAAAACAGAAAGCACAGTTCTAATTAAATCTTATGTTAATAAGACATTTTATTCCAGAATAAAAACATCTGCAGATGATAAAAAAAAAGAAAAAAAGAAGACTGTGCAAAATTGTTGGTTTAAAACTGTGGCAGGTCATCAGGCAGCGCCAGCAGCTCCTCCACTTCCTCCTGGAGAACAGAAGCTTTTTCATTCAGAAGCATCTGCAACACAGACACGTGCCCACGGGTTATCATCACATCTTTATAACGTGGACACGCATTACATCATGATGGTCCTGGTTCACAGATACCTGCAGCTGGACTCCCGGATCTGATCCAAATCCCTGCTGCACTACACATTAACAACTACAGCTGACGGGTTAGAGAACCACTGTGTGCTAATGACTGGACTGTATGTTGAGTAAAACCTGAGGCCCTGCTGGGAGTCTCTACGTCAAGGTTTAAATCCCTGGACACCTGCACACACAGCAGCAGCAGGACACTCACTTTGGCTGAGGCCACCATCAGGTTGGCTTGCTTCTTGTAGAGGTTGTCTATCGTCCTGCAGAGGACAGCAGGGTCAGCGTTGGCTAGGTGAGCCAGCGTCTTGTAGCCAGCATTATACAGCTGCTTTGCTCTCGACTGAGGAGAAGAAGAAGAAAAAAAAACATATAAATTTGCATATTGATGCATATTGAGCATGCATCAGGGTAAAAACATATACTGTACAGTAGTTTACAATTAAACATGATGGAGAAACATGGGGTCATGACAGCTGCTGCTGACCTCCATGACTCCTGCCACCTCCATCAGGGGGATCAGCTCAGCCTTCACGCAGTAACTCAGTCGTCGGGTCAGTTCTGTCAGTAGAGCTTTGAATGGCCAGAACTCCTCCAGCTCCTGAAGGCAGACACAAAGCAGCTGTCGTTCAATATCCACTTCTACAGATCAAAACCACAAAATTGGGTGATGCACTTTTTTCATAAATTCTCTTCATAGTTCAAATAAAAAATGTTACTTCCACTTTGCTAACTCTTATGATAATTATGAAAGTTTATGTGGAGCCAAAGTTACTGTAGTTTTTGCTGTATACAGTACATCGCTTTTTTTGTGCATAATTTGCATGCCCTGCGACTTATAGGCCGAAGCAACATTTCCCATATTTATAAACCATTTTTGGTTGAGATATGACTGTTTTCATTCATCCTGACTGAAAATATTGAAAACTACCATTTTCAGCCACTAGATGGCAGCAGAATAGTAAGGCATAACATTGTATCATGTACCGTATTCGTCGGTATTTAATACGCTCCCGTGTATAATACGCTTTGACCAATTATTGCCAATAAACCAAAAAAAAAAACATACATAATACACTTCGGTGTTTAATACGCATTTAATACGCATTCCTACTTCCGCTCTCGACAAGGCAAGTCGCATATCTTTCTGCTCCTTCCTTCCCTAAGTTTTTTTCCTCCTCCCTGCTTGCTTTTTGTCTCGTCTGACACTTCAGCGCTCACTCGAACCAATTTGCGATGGAATTAGTAAATTGGGCTGTTTCTTCAATAGATAAGATTTTTTCCACGAAGCGGACCGTGCCAGGAGAAGCGGTCTGCCCCTCTGACACACACGCGGCTGGATACATGATGGACTCATGGGGACAGTGGCAGCCTATGTGTTTGACCGTCTTGAGTGTCGAAGACGTGGAAGATTTGTGGATTATTGGACTATTAGTAGCAGCTGCTCTTTTTTTTGGCATCGGAGGGACTGTCTGCTACCTGAAGCTGAGGAGGGCTTCGGCGGCTATCAGCGCGCTGGCGAAACTCCCTGATCAGCATGATTCTCTGATCCGGGCCGTGAGCAACTCATCCCAGCTGTTGTATGAGCTCAATCGCACGTTGGGTGCGTCGGTGGACTACCGGGGACCTGCTGGGCGTTTTGGAACTCGTTTACAGCCGCCTGGGTCCCAACTGGGCATGGATGGGGGTTCATAGACCGGAACCTCATATGATTTGGAATTTTGGCTCTGAAACAGCGTCTGGACTTGGAGGCTGCAGTGAAAAAGAACACTGTGGTCTGAATTGGAATAAACAAAAAGACTATCTAATCTGGTTTCTGCACACGTCCTTGAAAAGAGGCCTGTTTGGAAACTTTCTCCTGGAGCGTAGAGTTGAAGTGCCCTTGCTGACCTCCCTCACCCGCACCCCCCAGAGATCTCTGTGTGTGGCTCGGATGACGCCCAGCTGAACAAACTGCTGAACTGTGTTCTTTGAAGTTACTCACAGACTAAATATCTCCTTGCCTGTCGTCAAAACTGCAACAATGTCTCGTGTGACTGTGCTTTCGCTGATAGAGTTTTTGAGACTTTATCATGGAGTGTCCTCAGGCAATCTTTGATAAATTCTTTTTTTGAATATCACAAATGATACCTACTGTGCTTTTCCTTTTTCCATATCTGTTTTGCTCTTCATCCATGATGGATGAGAGATGGCCGCGCTGACGAACATGCGTGTTTTGAACATGCGTGTTTTGAATTGCAGCAGCTTAACATTCTCTGACCTCTGGATGACTGTGTTTACATGATCACGTTGTATTGGTTTACTGGTGCAATGTTAATAAAAAATCTCTTATTCTCTTATCTCTTATCTATTATGCGTCACCGCTACGCGACGCGTCAGCGCCTCGTTTGCCCTGCTTAAAATGGCGGCCACAGAAGCGTCAGCACGGAAGGACTTTACAAGATTAAAACGGTAAAAACTATTATTTCTTTGCTGAGAAAAAATATATTTCTTAGCTGACTTATAGCACAAGGGTTCCCGAGCTTAACCGTTCCTTAATCAATTCACGAAATGGTCAAATCTGCTGAATTTAAATTGTTTCGGTTTGACTTTTTCCAAACAGCCTCGGGGGCGCTACGAAAATAAATTATAAATAAATCGAATTTTATCTCAAATGTCTTCTACAGGTCAACAGTCTGTAAATTGAAGCCATATAATTACACTCTGTAAGCAGAAAAAATATCCACCGAGTGGTTTCTGAGCTGTTTATCTAAACAGTAGGTATCTGTTTATGGTAGCTAACAGCTAACATGCTAAAAGCGATTTTTTTTTAGCTCTAAATATCTTCTGCAGCTAACAGGTTGTAAATGACCACCAAATAATTACACTCTGTAAGTTTCAAGAAAATCCGCGGTGTGGTTTATGAGTTATCTTGCTAAAAAAACAGCTAACAACACAGCTAAATGGTAGTTACCTCCAGAGCAGGGAGCCGGGCAGCGACATTCAGTCCGAGCAGAGGAGGCTTTTTTCGGACACATGACGGTCGGTGGACTCTCTGGAAGTGTCCGCTAGCGGACAAAAGTGGTACTGCACCATTTTTAGGCCACAATGAAAAACGGCGAATCAGAGGCAAAAATGGGTCTAAAAATATGGGGAAAAAAATCCATAGATAATACGCTTCGGTGTTTAACACGCAGGACATTCAAATGAGCAAAAAACGGTGTATTATATATCAACGAATACGGTAATAGGTAAACGTGGCTATTATGACAAATTCAAAAAATTTCAAGACAAAAACAACTGGACTTTATTTATTATACTTTATTGTTTTTTTTTGTCTTGAACTTTTTTGAATTTACCATGTCCTGGATGACTGAGAATCTTCACCAGCTATTAATGACACAACCAGCTTGCCATAGCCTTCCATTCCACCTTTGTTCTGCTCGCTGCTTGGAGCAAACGTCAAACCAGCTTCCTTTCGCTGCACCGCCCCAGTGAAATGCAGCTAATTTGACTATTAAAGTGCATTTATTAAAAAAAAAGTTAAACTGAGACACACCTTTGCTATAATTTCGAGCAAACAAATAATTGTTTTTAAGTGTTAATCTTGTTAAATTCTTATTAAATTCCTCCCGTCACGCTCCCGCGGCCACCATATGGCAGCCATTCGATTTTTGGCACAACACAGGGCTACATTTCCAGGTTGTTAGTGGTGATGTGTAATAAACGTGACACGTCAGTGGTGATGCATAATAGACGCAGCTTATATGAAGTGACTTATTCATGGATTTTTCCAAATTATTAGACATTTTTGGACCGATGCGACTTATAGACCGGAAAATATGGTAACTCTGTTGGATTGTTCTACCTGGATTACTGAGCATGAATCAGGATGTTGCTGTGGATCAAATGTCCTTTCAAAACACTTTGTTTTGATTTAGTTCATGATGGGCTACCATGTTTAGTTGGAGACTTGGTTTTCTATCAGTTCGTTGGTTCAGTTTGTGGATAAGTGAGCAGATAGGTGTGCATTTAGTTATTTGTTTTTTCAAACTATCATTTTGTTTTCAAATATCTGATGTTTTTAGATGTTCAGCTGGTGCAGATGTGTACAGTAGTTGTGATGACTGAATGCGTCTAGCTGTGTGTGCTTAGTATCGCATGCGCTGCTGCCACCTACTGACAATATCTGATAATACACAGCAAAGTTCACAAAGTCAGAATTTTAACCATTCAACACTAAAATGAAATGAGAACTTACAGAAGCATTTAGTTTAATTCGAGTGCTGAGTAAATGTTTATGTTGTCATAAAGTGTTAAGGATCCAGCTCTGGCAACGAGGTCCCGCTCTTTGCAGAAGCTGTACCTCGGTGAAGTGCAGCACGCAGGAGCAGAAGGCCGAAGCTGAAGTGAGCAGCGTCTGGACGAAGCCTCGGCTCAGCTGGAACCTTTCAGCCACGCTCCACACGTTTGTTTCCTTCAGCAAAGAAAAGAGCACGAGAGCGAGGTACATCCGCCTCACCACCCCGAGGTTCATGTTCTGATAAAGACACGACACACAACAAACACACAAAGTCTGACGCTGTCATGTTGTGGAACTGTGAACACGTGCTTTCACAATGTGAGAGAAGAGCTTTGAGGGACAGCAGGTCTTGATCATAAATATATGCTCTTTAATAATGACACAGCCATAGATGATGGCTAAACTGTAAATTTGACGTCTCTTACCCTTTTCACCGTCTGTCCTGCAGCTTTTCTTGCAACAAAACTCTCGGGCACGCCGACAGCAGCCGACATCTTCTGTTCTGCAGCCGAAAGCAAGGTGAACTGCAGACAGGGAGCCGGCTGGTCAGCAGAGAGCGGTGAGGACGTACCTGTGTCTGACGGTGACGGTCTACCTGTCTGAAGTAAATCATCCAGTCGGGCTTGCACTGTGGGATCAGGTCGTAGGGAGTCACCAGGTAGACCAGGTGCAGGTAGCTGTTGAGCAGCAGCCCCTCCAGACCTTTACTCAGGTCTTTGTACAGGACGTCACAGTAGGTCAGGTCCACAGAGCCTGAGAACAACAGGAGGCACATCCAATGGTGTTTAAAGTGTCACTGACATGATTTTTTTTTACTATGCATAAAATTGCTCAAAATATATACCTTTTATCATTTAAATATGTTCGTTTTTGCAAACAAAATGATAAATCAATTTAATTTTGCTTTAAAAGTGATTTTAAACTTCGCGCCGTGTTTATTCACGGGAAATCCGATTACACACGAATGCAACATCTGTGACGTAAAATCGGGCAGAGGCAGTCTGCGTGTGTCTGGAGCTCGCGATTTGTTTTTTTTTTTACTTGAAAAATGCCGTTACGTTGTGTCGCATTTGGGTGTTCTAATATCATCAGTGAACAAGTGAGCCTTTTCACTTTCCCAAAAGATGAAATACTTCGTCAAGTATGGAATAAACAAAGCTGCCCCCCCTCGGAGATCCCTCGCTTCCTGGAAAGGTAAGACTCAATTAAATACGGGTGCAGACCTAAATTAGAACCTGCTGTTTCTTGTTCATCTAACTTTCTGCTTCCCAAACTGAAGACAAATAGCTCAAATCTTAACTTAGATTTCTAAATTCTTCGGGTAATAAATTGTCCACTATTAAAGAGACGTAGCCCTCTGCCCGATTTTACGTCACAGATGTTGCATTCGCGTGTAATCGGATTTCCCGTGACTAAACACGGCGCAAAGCTTAAAATCACCTTTAAAGCAAAATTAAATTGATTTATCATTTTGTTTGCAAAAACGAACATATTTAAATGATAAAATATATATATTTTGAGCAATTTTACGCATAGTAAAAAAAATCATGTCAGTGACACTTTAAGGGACTCTTAAAAACTTGGGTACCAATTTACTTTTTTGTTTTTCTTTAGGATAAAATATTGCAATTTATCATTGCACTATAAATATCTACAACTAATATTAATACATTAATACTAATACAACTGTTAAGTCCCTGGCAAGAACCAATGCAGACATGTTCCTGTTTTTAGTTTTCTACATTGCCTTGTAATCTAGCCATTTTTGCTACTTTTTTAACCATCTTATTTTAATTTGAAAAAATAAAAATAAAATCTATATGCCTCTTTTATGATCGTCTATTGTTGTTGTCGTTGTCCACTGTTGTCATCACTCTTTGTTGAAATCAGGTCTCTCTTGTAAATGAGTCCTCGAGGCTCAATAAGATTAATCTGTCTAAATAAAGGTTGGATGAATATTATATCCTAAAAAAAAATAGGTTTACAAATGCTCATTGTACTCACAAGGTAGTAACTTAATCTGAAATGTTTAATATAACAACTCTAGATGAATTATATAGGTGAACATATTTGGCAAGAAACTGGTCAGTTTTGTCGCTGTCACCCTTAATTAATGCATAATAAGCAGTTATTAATGATTTATAAAGTGTTTATAGAGGAATTAATAACATATTTATAAACTATTTATTAGCGATCAATAAGGGGAGCTTTATTGTAAAGTGGTACCAAAACTAGATTATTTAATTCAATATGTAAATTAGAATGTTGTAATATAATTTTATAGTTGCATGGAGTAGATTTCTTCCTCATATATAAAAAAAACAGCATTGTAATGTTAAAAACAAGAAGCGTAAACTATAATTATCTGAAATTAAGTGGAACAGGTATCAAGTGAGCAGTCAAACTGTTGCCACTCAATAAAAAAAAAAAACATGTCAGTGTCTTTAACTATACTATGATGAATTATCAAGTAGAAGCACAACAAATATGGCCAAAGAGCACAGAAGGTCACTGAGGTCACCTTCAGACAGTTTCTCTCCCTTCAGAGGCTGTTTAGTTGAAAAAAAAAAGAACCTTTACAAAACATTGCCATCCTTTTTGACTCCTTTTTTTTTTACACTTCCTGTTCTGTTCCTGTCTCTTATCACAATAAACCCAAAACAAATAAAAGATTTATTCAGACCAGTTCCAAAATGCAATGCTATATGAAAAAGGCAAAACAGGACAAACATTTGTTTAATTTTGTTTAACTTCTTAGATAACAAACACAAATCCTGGAATCTGAAACTGTATCTGCAACATCAACAGTTCCAACAATATCTGCGGAGAAAACAAAATCAAATAAACAAACACAAAAAAAAAGAGCAAAACTAAATATTTGGTGTTGAGTAAATACTTTCAATTAAAAAAAAGGAAAACCACGAGGCCTAATAACATAGACTGATTTCTTTGGGTGTCCTGTTGATAGACTACACTGAAAATGTGCAGGACTTTATTACACCGTTATACTATATATATATTACTACTGTTTACATTCATTACTACTGTTTACATTTATTACTACGGTACTGTTTACATTTACACTACTTTTTATATCTACGGTACACTACTGCTGATATATACAGTATACTATTTTTACTAGCCTTATTGCATATGCCACTTTGCCTCTATACCAACATCAACTACCTCATACATATACTGTGTACATTAACTTATATGCTGCTGTGCCACTCTTTGCAAATGTCAATGCTAGAACCTTCAGTTTATTAGATATACTTTTTATACTTTTTATACTACTATGCAAAAACTCAGGACAGTATTACACTTTTATTATTTCATTTTATGCTTATGTTCATCGGGTGTTTGGTGTTTTAGGGGTGTTTGGTGTTTCAGTGTTGGTGTTAATTTTCATACTTTAATACTATTATGAAAAAACTCAGGACAGTGTTACACTTTTTTACTATTTTATTAGCCTGGTTGATACCAGACCCATGTCCTTCACTTCGCTTTGGACTAGGGTCTGGCATCTCTGCCATAGAAAACGATTTCTCCTGGAGATTTTTGAATGGACCAATCAGAGAACAGGAGGCAGAGTTTTGTTAGTTTAGCCTGACGAGGTCCAGGCTATCAGATAAATTGCTCAGAAACCACTCGGTGGATATTTTTTCTGCCACCAGTGTGTAATTATATGTCTTTAATTTACTGACTGTTGGCCTAGATGAAACATTTGAGATAAAATTCGATTTTTTATCATTTATTTTCGTAGCGCACCCGAGGCTGTTTGGAAAATATCAAACCGAAACTATTTAATATCCAGCAGATTTGACCATTTCGTGAATTGATTTAGGAACTGTTAAGCTCAGGAACACTTCTGATATAACGTCAGCTATGAACTATATTTTTTCTCAGCAGAGAAATAATAGTTTTTTACCTTGTTTTGATGAAAATTCGTTCGTGGCGGCAGCCATTTTGAATGACGACGTCAGTCGACATCGTTCAAAACTCCGCCTTCTGCTCTCTGATTGCTCAGGAACACTTCTGATATAACGTCAGCTATGAAATCTATTTTTTCTCAGCAGAGAAATAATAGTTTTTTACCTTGTTTTATTGAAAATTCCTTCGTGGCGGCAGCCATTTTGAATGACGACGTCAGTCGACGTCGTTCAAAACTCCGCCTTCTGTTCTCTGATTGGTCCGGTCAAAACCTACCGGAGACATCCTTGTGGATGGGAGAAATGCCAGACCCAGCAGTGAAGGGAAATGAGAATTGAGCGGAGCTGCGTAGGAATGGCGAGGGCCAGGCTACTATTTTATGCTTATGTGTATTAAATGTTTTAGTGTTTAGTGTTTAGATGGTTACTGTTGCACCGAGGGACTGAGAGAAATGCAATTTCGGTCCTGTGTATGTCCTGTACATATTGCAGTTCTGACAATAAAGTTGACTTTGACTTTGACTTTGACTTTGACTGGACGGTTTCTTTATTTTGCTGAGACGTTTATGTGAACATTTGTTGATGTGGTAGCTGCATCACATTTAAACATATTTTTCAACTTAACTCAATTCAGTTTATTTCTATAGCACCAAGTCAAAACAGAAGTCGTCTCAGGGCACTGTAAAGAAATGTTCATATACATAAAAAGCCAATCAGTAAAAGTTATCTACAGTATCTAAGGAAGCAAGCAGATTGTGTTAAAATTTCATTTCTTCCCAGTCTCTCATCCAGAGCAAACACAAAGGCAACGGTGGAAAGAAAAAACTCCAGTTTAACAGGAAAAAACCAACAGAACCAGGCGCAGGATGAGCGGCCATCTGCTTCGACAAGCTGGGGTTTGAGAGGACAGGAAGGAGAAACAGACACTACACTTTTTCAGACAGACATTTCACCAACAAAACAATAATAAAGACTTGCTTGTTTCTAAGTGTAGATACAGAATCTTAATATCAAATAAACATACATATATACATATATACAAGTCCAACCAAGGACTGGGTTTGCAAATTAGCCTATGGCTAGAAATCCTGTGTACAAGACAACGGTTGCTTCGTTTTTAACATGTAACATTGTTTATTGTGTTGTCCTTGTTCAAATAAACTTGAATGAATGAATGAATGAATACCCAATTTTTATATGCTAAGATACATTTTTTTTATTTTCCTTTCCCCTAATGGTGACTGTGAGTCTTAAAAGGAGTATGATGAAGTTTACGTGATATTATCATACCCCTTATCCATTCATCAATTCATAGCATAAATAGTATTCAGTATCCTTTAAAAAAAATTATAATAAAAAATAACTATAACAGTATTTTCTGGACTAGATGAAAGTACAGTATATACATACTCACATAGATATACATACACATCTACCTGCATAAATACATAGATAACATTTACTTATTTACACACCCACATATATTTACACACATTTACACAGATCAGCACCCAATTGTCCAATTCATCCTCAGTTCTATCGTTACCATCCAATATCTCACCCTTGATCATCCTTATACTTTTGATTAATATCCATTTAACTCTATACACACTGTGGAATAATTAAGCTTACAACATTGATATTACCTGTTAGAGTCAACACACTGTCTGTTTGCAAAATATCTAAAAAACTACAGGGCAGATTTTGTTGAAAACATTAAAGAATCTTCTGTACTGCACATTTGCAACTCAATAATATTGAGAGTCACCCCAATTCAAGATGGCCTCATTAGCTACTTAAACTTAGCTAAAGTAGACAAAACTCACTCAGAGTTACAGATGTTGAGATCAAATTTGGTGTGTTACTGGCTGAGAGTCGTCTAAGTCGTCCTCAACGCATTCTCTCATATCTTACAGTATC
>JBBPBX010043145.1:17880-28057 GCA_038048925.1 Garcialebias charrua | reverse complement strand
CATAATTACAATTACCGGTACATGCAACATGTAACAGTTTTCTGATCTTGGACAAGTTTATAACCTTGTTCATAGAGGTTCTGTAATCTCACTCAATCCTGTTCCAGTTTAAGACAAGTTCAGCCTTTTTATTCCTGTCTACAGTGATTGCAACAAGTCTCAAAGTTGCAGTAGCCACTTCACTGAGATTACAATATGTCGGAGACTAAACGGAGCTGGTGCCTTGGTGACTGATCAGTTTTCTTCTTCATATCATCCTAATGTTTGCACTCCCACAGGCTTGGTTTGAATCCGACTTGACTATAGGTCTTATTTCAAAGTGTCACAAGAAGAGGATGCAGAACATGGCAGGAATCAACTGTAGACCACTGACAAAGAAATTAGCAGTCTACACAGTATTGTATCAATAATTAATAAATGATCTTAAAAACAATGACTTATAAATTATTCAGTGTGAATATTATTTGATCCCTCACTAGAGAATCGTGTTTGATACGTTATTATTTACAGTCATTGAATATGCACATCAAACTTTGTTTTAATGTTTTGAAAGTTGGCATGCACGGTGGCACAACTGGTAGAGCTGCTGCCTCTCAGTGAGAAGGTTGCTGGTTCAAATCCCGGTCCGGGGCCCTTCCTGGGTGGAGTTTGCATGTTGTCTCCGTGCATGCATGGGTTTTCTCCAGGTACTCCGGTTTCCTCCCACAGTCAAAAAACATGCATGTTAGACTGATTGAATTTCTCATTGAAATTTCTCATTGAAATTGTCCCTATTGTGAGTTAGAAAGTGAATGGTTGTTTATCTGTGATGGACCTGATCAGGGTGTACCCTGCCCCTCGCACAGTGATTACTGGACATGGGCACCGGCGACCCCTGTGACCCAAAATGGAAGAAGCGGGTAAAGATAATGGATGGATGTTTCTAAAGTTAACAACACATAGTGGTTATGAGGGGGATCATATTGATTGGCACCCCTCACCAGATACAAACATCAACTTTAACAACAATCTCCTTCTCTGGTCAAGACATCCCCCTCTCCACCTCTGTTACAAATCTTGGAATAAAAATGGACTCTCATCTTACATTTGAAAATCACATTAAGCATCTGCTTCTTCCATCTTCGAAACATCTCCAGACTTCGCCCATCTCTAACTTTTCCTGATGCTGAGAAACTCGTCCATGCCTTTGTCTCCTCCAGGCTCGACTACTGCAACTCCCTGTTTATTGGAATCCCTGGCAAAAACCTTCAGAAACTTCAATATATTCAAAACAGTGCAGCAAGGATTCTGTTGAGAGTTCGTAAATTTGAACATATTACACCCATTCTCCATAACCTCCATTGGCTTCCTGTCACCTACAGAATTCAGTACAAAACTGCTCTCATTACCCATCAATGCTTGCACGGCACTTCACCTGACTATCTAAAGGACATTCTTGCACCATATTCATCCACCCGGTCTCTACGATCACAGAACAGTAATTTCCTTCATATTCCTCGGACCAAATTGAGGACCATGGGAGACCGAGCATTCTGTGTGGCTGCCCCCCGCCTGTGGAACTCCCTCCCTGACGACCTGAGAGCTCCACAGTCACTGGTTGACTTTAAAAGCAGCATAAAGACTTTTCTTTTTAAGCAAGCCTATTCTGCCTCCACATGATTTTATCTTTGATCTTAGCTGATATCATTATTGATTTTACTTGATTTTATCACTTGTTTTATTTTATTTATTTTTTAAGCAAGCCTAATCTGCATCCACATGATTTTATCTTTGATCTTAGTCGATATTATTATTGATTTTATTTGATTTTATCACTTGTTTTATTTTGATCTTTGCTTTGTTACACTTTGTAGCACTTTGAGATTTTTATTAATGAAAAGTGCATTATAAATGGAATTCATTATTATTATTATTATTATTATTATTTATTATTATTATTATTATTATTATTATTATCTACAGAAGTCTGTTGGAGTCAGTCTCCCCACCATCACAGACATTTACACCTCCAGATGCAGGAAAAGAGCCACCTGCATCATGAAAGACCTCACTCATCCAGCACACTCACTCTTTGCCCCACTCCCCTCAGGACGGAGGTTGAGGAGCATCAAGTGTAGAACCACTAGACTGAGGAACAGCTTCTACCCTGAGGCTGTTAGACTCATGAATAAATAAAAATAAAATAAAAATAAACACTGCAAAATATCACATCATGCTGATGCTGATCTGTTTTCTTGTTGCTGTGTTCATCTGTGTTCATCTGTGACCATCTGCTCATACAAACTCATGTTCGTGCTGCTGTTTATTCCCACTATATTAGGCTTAGTGTATTACTAGTTGATGTTTTTCTTAGTTAATTCTAGATGTTATTACTGTTTTTCTCTTTCATTTGTTGTTGGATGTAACTGGGACCTCGTGTACATAATCTCGTTTTCATCTCATGTACCACATGCGGTGCAAATGACAATAAAGACTCTCTGACTCTGACTCTGATTATTATCAAATACAAGTGCGTTTTTGTCTTTATTTTGTCGTTGACAATTTTGCCTGAATAAAAGTTTATATTGAAATTGTTATATGCAAAGGTACAGTTTTCACTTGCTCGACACCTTTCACAATAAAAGCTTAATTGATCCACGGGAGGGGGGCGGCACAGGACTGTCATGGCAGCCCACATGAGCCCACATGAGCTTTTTGGGAAAGAGTTTTTATTTTATTTTTTTATTTTTTTATTGAACCAAATTTTGACAATACAGTAGTCTAAAATATCATACAGAACAGAGTCCATTACAAGAAAGTAAAATAAAACAAAAAGCAAAAATTAAACAAAGATATAAGTAACAATGCAATAAACAATATCATACAGGGGTCTGATTATGAGACATAAAATTTTGAGAAAATAGTTCTTGTTTTTCTAAGCTTCTGATTATTCAAAGTAAGCTTTTCAATAGATGCAATGTATGTTTTTAAGTCAGATTCTTCAAAATTATTCCATGAGGGGCTTTTTTCACTCCATTTCATCTTGTGGACATAATATTTTGCTAAAATTACAATAAGATTAACTAAATATCTCTTCTGAAGAGAAGGGTGAATTGTTGAAAATGAGCAAAATTTGTAATTTAGACAAAACAATATTTTTTCTAACTTTTGTTGTCAGGAAACGTTGTACATCTGACAAATAATACAACATGAGGACATTCTACAAACCACAGTAGTGTTCAATAATAAATTTTGGGAAAGAGGCGAACAGTTTGCGCATGCGCAGTGAGGTGTTGGCTCTGAGGCTGAGTAGGGTAAAGGTGAAGTGGAGGCTGTCGCTGTGGACAACATCTTTCTGTGTATGGACTCGTTTATTCACCAGTCGACAAAAGAAACGAATCTGAAGTCATCGTATCCCAGAGAAGGTGAGCTAGTTGTCCGCTTTCTGATCAAGTTAGCCGAAGCTGACCAGCGTTAGCCATTAGCTGCTCCGTACTGTTGTTTGTGTTGTTAGCCCTCCGGGAACCAGACATCTTTTATTCAGCAGTGATTAAAGATAAATTCAGCTAACCACTTACAGTATGCAGCTCTGTTTGTGACAGAAACTTATCACTTATTTTTGTTTGCTTTTGTTTTACTTGGCTTTAAAGAAACCACACTTTCTTATAAACTTAAATGTTAATAGTTTTCCATGTTTTGTGAAGGTTTCTTTGCACTTTGGCTTTTTGCTTTTGGATACATTTTCTGCCTTTGTCTTTGCAGGAAGCAGATTGTGCAACTTGTGCTTAAAATAAGAAAGAATGAACAAGTGGAGGAGAAATGTTTAGAAATGTAGCAGATTGACAGTATCCCAAAGTCTTTTCTTGAATAAATTATAGAGCAAATTTGTCATTCACTACTTCAACCTTTATTTATACAGGTTAGTCTCAATGAGCCTCGAGGACTCATTTACAAGAGAGACCTGTTTTTAACAAAGATTGATGACAATGTCTTCAATGCTAAGTTTATGGGAAAAACCAATGCAGACGTGTTCTTGTTTTTAGGTTTTAACTATCAGTACTTGTTTTTTGTTTTTTAAATACCATTTAAAAACATCCAAACAGACCAGCTAGCACCAGACTCACCTCATCACCAGATGAAGAGCATCTCAGGGTGTCCGCAGCAGAAGTGAGAGGCAGTCTCAGAAAGATTAATCCTCATAAAGCAACCGGACCAGACAACATCCCAGGGAAAGTTCTGAAGGAATGTGCGGACCAGCTCTGTGAGGTGCTGGCTGACATCTTCACCACCTCACTTGCACTGGAGTCAGTTCCCACCTGCCTGAAGACCGCGACCATCATCCCAGTCCCAAAGAGCTCCACAGTGACTGGTCTGAATGACTATAGACCGGTGGCCCTCACCCCGATAGTCGCTAAATGTTTTGAGAAACTGGTCATGTCCCACATCAAGGCAACCGTCAACATCAATGAGGACCCTCATCAATACGCATACCGTGAGAACCGATCAACAGAGGACGCCATTTCTTCCGTGGTCCACACTGCTCTCACCCACCTGGATCAGAAAGACTCATACGTGCGTCTGCTCTTTGTGGACTTCACATCTGCTTTCAACACCATGATCCCCCAAACTCTGATAGACAAACTATCTACACTTGGACTAAGCCCCTCTATTTGTAACTGGGTACTAGACTTCTTAACAGACAGACCACAGTCCGTGAAGATCCACAACTTCTCCTCCTCCACCATAACCCTCAGCACTGGCTCTCCTCAGGGATGTGTGCTGAGCCCCCTTCTGTTCACTCTGCTCACATATGATTGTACAGCCACACTTCCAGGCTGTCATATTGTTAAGTTTGCAGATGATACAGCGGTGGTGGGATGCATCACAAACAATGATGAGTCCAGCTACAGACAGGAGGTGGAACACCTGGAGAGCTGGTGCAAAGAGAATAATCTTCACATGAATGTGAAGAAGACAAAGGAGATGATTGTGGACTTCAGAAGGAACAAACACACCCATGCCCCACTGAAAATAGGTGGGTCTGCAGTGGAAGTGGTCTCCAGCTACAAATACTTGGGTGTACACATGAATGATAACCTCAGCTGGAGCAACAACACCACCAGCCTGATCAAGAAAGGTCATCAGAGACTCTACTTCCTCAGACGGCTGAGACGAGCTGGTCTGAGCAGCCCAGTCCTCACCTCCTTCTACAGGTGTGCAGTGGAGAGCATCCTGTGCTCCAGCATCAACGTGTGGCATGGAGGCTGCACAGTTGAAGAGAGGAAAGCTCTGCAGAGAGTGGTGAAGGCTGCACAGAAGTCTGTTGGAGTCAGTCTCCCCACAATCACAGACATTTACACCTCCAGATGCAGGAAAAGAGCCACCTGCATCATGAAAGACCTCACTCATCCAGCACACTCACTCTTTGCCCCACTCCCCTCAGGACGGAGGTTGAGGAGCATCAAGTGTAGAACCACTAGACTGAGGAACAGCTTCTACCCTGAGGCTGTTAGACTCATGAATAAATAAAAATAAAATAAAAAATAAACACTGCAAAATATCACATCATACTGATGCTGATCTGTTTTCTTGTTGCTGTGTTCATCTGTGTTCATCTGTGACCATCTGCTCATACAAACTCATGTTCGTGCTGCTGTTTATTCCCACTATATTAGGCTTAGTGTATTACTAGTTGATGTTTTTCTTAGTTAGTTCTAGATGTTATTACTGTTTTTCTCTTTCATTTGTTGTTGGATGTAACTGGGACCTCGTGTACATAATCTCGTTTTCATCACATGTACCACATGCGGTGCAAATGACAATAAAGACTCTCTGACTCTGATTTTATTTTCACTTGTTGTTCTCAATTTGTTTGTATCCTTTATGATTGTCTATTGTTGTCCACAGTTGCAGCAAGGCCGACAGTTGTCATCGCTTGGGCTCTTGTAAATGAGTCCCTGAGGCTCAGTGGGACTGACCTGTATAAAGGTTGAATGAAAAGACAACAGTAGACGACAATGACAACACTAGGCAATCTTAAAAGAAAGCATATAAATAGAAAAAGGAAGAAAATTATGTTTAAAAAACAGCTACATTATAAAGCGATATAAAATACTAAAACCGGAACATGTCTGCATTGGTTCTTGTTAGGAACTTAGCAGATGTTTGAAGCCATTTAGAAAGGTCAAGATCGAGAGCTTCAGATCTTTTTGCAAGACATTCCAGGAAACGGGAGCGGAGTAGGAAAAGGCCCTTTTGCCAAGTTCAGTCCTCACTGAGGGAACACTGCAGGTAATCATTTCCTGAGAGTGCACGCTGTAGCTAAGGACCTAAGACAGAACATTGTGGTACAACATTGTTAACAATTAGATAACTGGAAGTACCATTAAGTTGAACGCATTGCCTCCGATCTGAAAGATAATTAACCAACCAATGGTGTGATCTGAGAAACCGATTTCTGAGAGCTTGAGAGCTTATGACACAAGATGTTATGATCCACTGTCTCAAAAGCTTTAGACAGGTCTAAGAAAAGTGCAGCATAATAATCCGATTCCTTAGCATCCAATGCTTCAACAACGTCATTAAGAACCTTCAGTGAAGCAGTCGTTGTGCTGTGTTTTTTCCTGAAACCAGATTGATAGAGAGGTAAGATGTTAAATGAGTCCAGGTAATTTTTGATTTGAGAGTTTATCAATTTTTCTAAAACCACAATTAAAATACAGAGTTTAGAGATTGGTTGATAGTTGTTCAGTGAGGTGGGGTCACCTCCCTTCAGTAAAGGAAGAACAAAGGATGATTTCCAAGCGCCTGGAATGGAGTTTTTGGCTTATGGACAGATTAAAGATGTGAGACTGCGATGATATGAGTGAGCAGCCAGCCTTAAGAAATAAGGTGCAAGGTCATCAGGGCCTTCAGATTTTGTAGAATCTAGACCTTTTAACAATTTATTAACCTCACTAACTGAGAACTGTGAAAGTGAAAAGGTGTGGTTTACTGGAGATTGACTAGGAGAGATTTGATTTGTAGATGTTTGGCTTGAGAAGTACCTGGTTTTCCATTGGTAGCTGTGGCAAACAAGGAACTCGAAGCAACAAAAATGCCCGTTGAAACAAGAGTACAATCATAGATAGAGAGCACATACAGAACCTGAGAGATGCATCGTCATTCAGTTGATCATCGACTGTACTCTTTGTCCAGTTTTCAACTAAAAGCTCTTTAAAAATCACCTTGCTGGTGTTAAAATTCTTGTTTCTGAGTCAAACTGTGTTCTTTGGTAACTTTCCATTCAGGTAAAAATGGGAACAAATAAGGTGACCAGATTTCTGAAGTTAAATCTGGGGACAATTCCAGCTCTGAGACAGAAAAAATTAAACGACATTAAGGTGAAATTTAGAGACGGGGACAGTTCCGGTTAAATTTATTTTTACACATTTATTTATGTTTAAACAATGAAAATCAAATATAGCAGCAGGAATGTATCTCCACATTGTTAACATTTCCTAAAGGTTAATAAAATGAATAAAGTAATAATCGTAGTAATAGAGTACTAAAACTGGGGGGGGGGGGTGGTACTAATAGTGAGTGTGCCTATCTTTGTGCATGAATGTGAACTTGTACACACAGTGGTGCTTAGAAGTTTGTGAAACCTTTAAATTTTTCTATATTTTTGCATAAATATGACATGAAACATCATCAGATTTTCACAAGTCCTAAAAGTAGACAAAGAGAACCCAGTTAAACAAATGAGATAAAAATGTTATACTTGTTCATTTATTTATTGAGGAAAATGATCCAGTATTACATATTTCCTGAGTCCTAAGTTGTTGAACACATCTACATGTAAATACCAGGAAATCAAAGCTGACATTCTGCACTCTTGTCTCATGCTCATCTTTTGATCTTAAATCCAAATGTCTTCAGCGTACAACAAAAACTAGGGAATTTGCCTTGCTGTTCCAATACTTTTGGAGGGGACTGTAAGTAAACTATCTGTAGTGACGCACAAAGAGTCTATAAATTGTCTGTGTAAAACTGTTTGGGTTTCAGTGTTTACCCTAGAACAGTTCCCTTGGCAGGGCGCTTGGGATGGAGGTGGTAAATATTCTTCCACTTCTTCCTTTCCTTCCGAAAAGAAGAAGTGTGTAAAGATAATGGATGGATGGATGGATGGATGGATGGATAATAAAAACCCACAATAAGTGCAGATGAATTGTCTTGAAGTTTTAACAATGGTGGAAGCTTTTATTTGTTCACGCATATGAGACCAAGCAAGGCCGGCCAGCCACCTCTTTGTGACGACGTTGCACTCATTTGTGTTACAGGGAGAAGAAATGGCTAATCGTTTAGCACAGCCTGTTCCTGAGCGGACCTTTCAGTACCAAAATGTTCTACCTGACCTGCCCGTCCCAACGCTGGAGAGCAGCCTGTCCAAGTACCTAGATGCAGGTATGTTTGCTGTCTCCAGACTCCCTTGGTTCAGATTATTACACTGACACTTTGATTATATGATTTGTGCTGTTGCTGTCTGGTTTTAAGTTGACCTATTTTTATTCCTTTAAGGAAAAGACAGTGAAAATGTGTTATGTGCATTTTATGTTTTAGTTCTTTAGAGCTTGCTTTTGAACCAGAATGTGATCAGTTGTCAGGTTTGCAGTGGCCTCAAGAGCCAAATGTAGTTTTTATAAAAAAAAAAAAAAATTGCAAAAGTACAAAGTAAAACATGTATTTGTGAACAACTCAGATTGGAGGGATGGGAAATTAATTTAAAAGAAAAAAAAATTAATCTATGTAAATAAAATGTTTCCCCTGGCTCTGAAGCTCTTTCTGTGTCAAAGATACAGACATTTCTGTCCCTAGTTTTTTATTAACCACATGGCAAACTCGGAAGGTCTTTAGTGTCAGTTTGATGTTTGGACTGTAGTTGTGGTCCTATTATGTATTTCCTATTTTAACTCTACAATGTTATATTTTAAAACTCTTTTTGATCCTTCTGGCTTTATAAATTTTAAACTCAGAACAGTAATAAATGACAATACTGTACTGTGTTATTATCATATGTAATACGAAATATTGCACAAGTGTTTCAAAAAACGAGCCATACTTGTTCAGTGTTTTTTAAAGGACTCTCCTGAGTTAAAACTTTTTTCCCCTTTCATCTTTCAGTTCGTCCGTTTGCGACAGAGAAAGAGTTTAAATCTACGTTGGACATTGTGAGGAAATTCAAAGAAGGCGTTGGCAGAGATCTGCACCAGAAACTGCTGCAGCGAGCCAAATCAAAGAGGAACTGGGTCTGTAGCTGAGCTCTTAGAGGCTTGTTTAGTTGACGTCACGCAGAAGTGTTAGCTGGATGATTCTTCATTTTCCTTCAGCTGGAGGAATGGTGGTTAGACACGGCGTATCTGGAGGTCCGCATCCCCTCTCAGCTGAATGTAAACTTTGGAGGCCCAGGACCGTACTTGGAGCATTTTTGGCCTCCCGCAGAGGGAACGTGGCTGCAGAGGGCCAGCGTTCTCACATGGCACACGCTGCAGTACTGGGACCTGCTCCGCACGTAAGACATGCGATTGTGTTGTTTTAACATCGGTGTGCTTCACTTTTTACAGAAATATAATTGTTTTTCCGCTCGTTTTCTAGGGAGAGACTGGCTCCTCAAAAGGCTGGGAAAACCCCGTGGGACATGGATCAGTTCAGGATGCTCTTCTGTACCTGCAAAGTGCCGGGAGTGAAGAAGGACACCATCCGTAACTACTTCAAGACAGGTGGAATGAACTCATCTTTTCAGACACACCTGAAAACTTTGACCCTCTTCTTCAGCTCGCTTGTCACCATTATGTAACATTCTATGATTTACATTGTGCTTCGTCACAGAAAGTGAGGGTCCGTGTCCTTCCCACGTGGTGGTGATGTGCCGTGGACGGATATTTACCTTTGATGCACTTTTTGATGGACGAATCCTCACTCCTCCAGAAATTCTCAGGTACCAAGCATACACAGAGACATAAACTCTAGAATAAAAACCAGGTAATATTGGATCGGTACAAATGCAGTGGTTCTCAAACTGGGGTCCCCAGGCCCCTGGGGGTCCCCGAGCCGGTGCTTGGGTGTTCGCATGAAAGAAAAATGTATATACATCAGTGTTTCCCCTACCATTATACAAGGGGGGTGCGCCACCCCGTCAACAGAACTGAGCACCCCGCCT
>JBBPBX010043145.1:0-14448 GCA_038048925.1 Garcialebias charrua | reverse complement strand
ATCCTTTTTTTTTTTTTTCATTTACCCTTTATTTATCCAGGTAGTCTCATTGAGCCACGAGAACTCATTTTCAAGAGAGACCTGTTTAGGCAGCAGATGGTGGGGGTTAAGGGCCTTGCTCAGGGGCCCAGAGTGGGGAGAATGAGGGTGGAGGCAGGTGTGGGTGTTTCACCTTTTTCCACCCACAATTTTTGATGTTGTCTGTACCGGGGCTTGGGCCCACTGTCTCTAACCACTGCGCCACCACTCCCCCACCGTTGATATGCCCAGTTGATGATGATAAGGAGCCAAGATGGTGTAGTGGCAGGGCTTCTGACTTGGGACCCGAAGGACGCGGGTTCGCGTCCCGGCCACTACACACCTTGGGGTGTCTATGAGTGCACACCTATTTCTCCAGCTCCCCGGGCGCTCTCTGGCTGCTCACTGCACCACCTGGTGGTGGTTGGGTTAAATGCAGAGACGAATTTCGTCTGTGTATGGGAAACATACACATATGATAGAAAAAGACATTAGTATTATTATTATTATAACTTAAAAGTCTTTGCTATTTTACGCTGGGTAACACCATTCTGGTATTGCTGCACTATCTTTCTGTGCAACAATGGTGGAATTGGTGATCCTCTTACCATCTTGGCTTCTGAGAGACACTGACACTGAGAAGCTCTTTTTATACCCAATCATGTTGTCAATTGACCTAATAAGTGTTAATTGGTCTTCCAGCTGTTCGTTATATGCTCAATTTCCTTTTTCCAGCTAAGTATTGCTACCGGTACTTGTCCCAACTTTTTTGGGATTTGTTGATACCGTGAAATTTTGCATGAACATATTTTCCCTTTAAAATGTTACATTTACTCAGATTAAACTTTTGATCTGTCATTTATGTTCTATTATGAATAAAATATTGGCATTTGCCATCTCCACTTCATTGCATTCAGTTTTTATTCACAATTTGTTTAGTGTCCCAACTTTTTTGGAATCCGGTTTGTACACAGATTATTTCTATTGCATCAGAGACAAATTGAAGAAAATTATTTGATAAGCATGAGGGTTATGAGGGGGTCCCTGAAACTTTTTTTTCCTGAACCCAAAAAGTTTGCGAGCCCCTGATTTAGAGCTTCCAACAGTGAATAAATGTTTAGTGTAGTCTTTTGTTTTTGCAAATAGTGAACTATGTCATCGATGTTATTGCTTTTTGAAAGACTGGTCCAAAGAGGCAATAAGGTTTGTGATATTTTACAATGCAAACATTTTATAATATTTTTTGCCACTGTAAAAATACATGTGTTGAATTTTAACTCTATGGTTTGCCTTTCGTGGTCCTATTGGCTTCATCAGGTCGTGATCTACAGCTTTCGCTGGAGCGGTTTGCAGCTGAATGTGATGCGGCCGGGATGAGGATCAGTTCCTCCAAATCCGAGGCCATGGTCTTGAGCCGGAAAAGGGTAGCATGCCCTCTCCGGGTCGGGGAGGAGGTCCTTACCCAAGTGGAGGAGTTTAAGTATCTCGGGATCTTGTTCACGAATGAGGGAAAACTGGAGCGTGAGATCGATAGGCGGATAGGTGCAGCGTCCGCAGTGAAGCGGGCGCTGTACCGGTCTGTCGTGGTGAAGAGAGAGCTGAGTCGAAAGGCAAAGCTCTCAATTTACCGATCGATCTACGTTCCCACCCTCATCTATGGTCATGAGCTTTGGGTTATGACCGAAAGAACAAGATCTCGGATACAAGCGGCTGAAATGAGTTTTCTCCGCAGGGTGGCTGGACTCTCCCTTAGAGATAGGGTGAGAAGCTCAGTCATCCGGGAGGGACTCGGAGTAGAGCCGCTGCTTCTCCACATCGAGAGGAGCCAGTTGAGGTGGCTCGGGCATCTGGTTAGGATGCCTCCTGGACGCCTCCCTGGTGAGGTGTTCCGGGCATGTCCCACCGGGAGGAGACCCAGAGGAAGACCCAGGACACGCTGGAGGGACTATGTTTCTCGGCTGGCCTGGGAACGCCTTGGGATTCCCCCAGAGGAGCTGCTCCAAGTGGCTGGGGAGAGGGAAGTCTGGGCCTCCCTACTTAGGCTGCTACCCCCGCGACCCGACCCCGGATAAGCGGAAGAAAATGGATGGATGGATGGATGGTTTGCCTTTCGGCCCCCTGCCGACAGGAGAAAGTGGGTGATTAGAAAATATTTAAAGCGAAGTCTAACAGTGAACCGCATCAAAGTTGATAAATGCAGTTATGATGGTTGTTGGTTTTCCTAGAACAACAAAAACTTGGCATAAAAACAATGAATATAATTTTTCATTTAAAAGTCAGACTTTAATCAACAGTTCTTAGAGTTATTTTCCCCTGAAACTTCAAAGTAAACGCAGACAATAAGAGCTCTGGACTACATGGTTTTCTCTGGTGCTGTAAATGAATCCAGCTTTTAGCATTATCTGAGTCATACAAATGTCTGTCACTAAGGTTTGCTGCATTAACAGAAAGCTTTTTGAATTAGCCCACCATGGTGGAAATCACCCAGCCAATGTGTGTGTGTGTGTGTATGAACCTGCAGGCAGCTGAGCTATGTGAAAGAGCGCTGTGACAGGGAGCCAGAGGGAGATGGACTCTCTGCTCTCACATCAGAGGAGAGGACTCGTTGGGCCAAAGTAGGAACGCTCACATTTATCTATCGAACAAAAAAAACAAAAGCACCTTGCAGCTCATGACTGGAAGGTCTCATATTACCAAAACGTTCCCGTCGATCAATACCTCCGTTCACTTCCTGGCAGGCAAGAGAGCATCTAATAAGCATCGACCCACACAACAAGACAATCCTGGAGACCATTCAGAGCAGCCTGTTCGTCTTGTCCCTGGATGAGACGAAACCCTACTCCACTCCAGAGAACTACACAAACGTAAGGCCTGCAAACACCTCAACCACATGCTGACCACAAAGCAAAGCTGTGACTCTGATCTGAGACCATTTCAATTATAAACAGTTAACTGTGGCAGCCCTCACAGGCGACCCCACCATCCGCTGGGGCGACAAATCGTACAACTCAATCGTGTTCGCAGACGGCACATTCGGATCCATTTGTGATGTGAGTTTTTAGGGTAATGTAAAGAGTGTCTAAGATTTAAGATGCTTATTCTGAACATATCCTGGTTGATTCCATTGTGATGGCAGTAAATAAATGTAAAATCGTATTTTTCGCATAAATGAAACACTTCCTGTCAAAATGTTGTGCAGCATGCACCATACGATGCGATGGTACTGGTGTCTGTGGGCTGGTATCTTGATGAACAAATCAGAGCTGCAGAAGGAAAATGGAAGGTAAACTCTGACCTGTTTGTTTTTTAATAAATAAAAGCAGATGCATCATCTCACACATTGGTGTCACTCCTTTTAGGGCTCAGGCACCGTCAGGCAGATGCCCCTTCCTGAGGAGTTGCTGTTTACTGTGGACGAAAAAGTCTGCAGTGATATTAATCATGCCAAGCAGCAGTATCTGGAGACCGTAAGCTTTTACAAAGCCTTGTTAATATTGTACGTGTCCACAGTTTCAGCCGTGTGACCGTTACCTGTATCTGTGGTGTTCCAGGTGCAGGACCTGCAGATTGTGTGTTACGCCTTCACAGCGTTTGGGAAAAAAGCCGTCAAAGAGAAGAAGCTGCACCCAGACACCTTCGTTCAGCTGGCGATGCAGCTGGCGTACTACAAAATGCACAAGAAGTAGGGTTACCACCAGCAGCTACTATGAAATGCTGTTCGAGGCTAGTTTACTCTAGATGTCGTCTTGTGCTTTCCTCAGACCAGGAAGTTGCTACGAGACGGCGACGACGCGCAAGTTTTACCACGGCAGGACGGAGACGGTGCGACCCTGCACCCAGGAGGCTGTGAACTGGTGCAAAGCCATGATGGACCCGACTTGTGATGTAAATTTGTCCTAAAAGAAACGGGCTGTGGTGACATCACAGGACAACTTCCACATGTTAACTTTTGTTCTCAGGTGAGTGCCAGGAGGAAAGCCATGCTCTCAGCCTTCGAGAAACACAACAAACTGATGTCCGAGGCCCAGGATGGGAACGGTCAGTCCGTTTGACATTTATAGAATGTCGAATATTTCTTCATGTTATTTTAAGTTTATTATTCATAGATGATGCCATTAGTGTAAGCATCAAACAATAACTGGAAGATGCATTTTTGTTTGTATCATGAAGTCACCCAAACATCATCCACATCTTTTTAAACAAAAGGCTGCAGCCATTCTTACATTGTGAAAAATCTAATCATGTTCTTTTGGGCTGTGATTTTGCAAAAGCAATGTACAGGTAGTCCTTGACTTACGACGGAGTTCCGTTCCTGAGCGGCGGCGTAAAGCGAATTTCGACGCAAGTCAGAACATGCGTACATACAGTACTTCACCTTATACGTGCAGTACTGTATTTTACCAAGCACTTAGCCTATCCTAACACAGTACTGTACCCTACATAATTATCAAAAAACATACATTTGGGAGCCATAATGAAGGGGGAAAAAAAGTTAATTTCCTACTGGTATGCTGGTGAAGCCATTCCTCCGTCCCTCCTCCATATTCTCTATTGCAGGTTCTAGTCCACGCCCACCTGCCGTGGGCCCCGCCTCGGTCTGCTATATAATCTGTTGCTGACCAAGAATCGGCTCCCAATAAGGTAAAAAAATTTTCACCAAAAGGTCACCAACATGGTGCCCGCGGGCACCCGGTCACTCCCAAGGACCATTTGAGGTGCCCGCGGACCTGTTCTAAAAATAGCACAACTCGCTACTAAGCTGCATTTACAATTTCATTTTATTCAGTTGTTCTTTTTTTGTATTTATATATATTTTAAAATGTCTATCTTAAAACTATGTTCTTAATATGTTTATTATACTTTTTTTTTTTCAATTTACGCTTTGTTATTTCCGAAGAGTTTATCAAACTGGTGCTCTTTGTATGACTCCGTACCCACGAAGTAGCTCTCGGTTTCAAAAAGGTTGGTGACCCCTGCTCTGTTGCGCTTACGTCATAAAACTGCCGTCCAGCTTGGCTCGGTCTATCCTCCGTATTGGTTTACGACGTAAAACCGCGTTCACAGTACACACATTAACAGTAAGTTGTACTATGTACAGTTTTGTTTTGTTTTTTGAATGTCCAGAGGACCAGACTAAGCTTTTTTAGAGAGTACAGGGCAGCTATAGCCTTCGCAGCTAGTAAAACCGGAAACAAGAAACTGCGTAACTCGGCTTTTCAAAATAAAAATAAAATAAAAAATTAATTAATTTTAATGGGAGATGCGTCGTAACCGCGAAACGTAACTCGAGGACTACCTGTATTTAGTTTATCTGTATTTTACTTCATGAGATAAGAGCTATTGTTAAAGTCCGTGTGTGTGTGTGTGTGAAGCCGCAGCTTGGTCACGGTAATGTTTATTGGCTTGTGCTGTTTCGTGTCACTGTCTCCAGGTTTTGACAGACATCTTCTTGGGATGCATCTCATCGCTAAAGAGGAGGGACATCCCACCCCTGAGCTCTTCACTGACCCTCTCTACTCCAGAAGGTCCTCCCTCTGTCGATCGTTTAGCTCTGAAGAACAACGTGGCTTCACTTTAGAAAGAACTCCTGTTTAATCTGTTGCTTTTCGACTAAAACGTTTGACGTGTTTTTGTGTTTGTGTGTTCAGCGGGGGTGGAGGTAACTTTGTGCTGTCGTCCAGTCTGGTGGGTTACACCACATGTATGGGTGCGACGGCCCCCATGGTTAACCAGGGCTACGGCTTCTTTTACCGAATCAGAGATGACAGGTGAGGGAACGTAAACAGAACTTTTATCAGTTTATTTTTAGATTTAAGATGACATTTTTATATTATGTTAGTTCATTAACCTCAGTTAACTTTAATTTGATCAAGTTTGTATTTAGTCCAGATTAATGTGGTTGCTATTTTTATTTCTCCTCTCGTAGGATCGTGATCTCGATCACATCGTGGAACTCTTGCCGTGAGACGGACGCCACCTTGCTGTTCAACAGCTTCTCCAGCTCCCTGCATGAGATGCTCCACCTGGCCACCATGTCTCAGCTGTGAACCAAGCAGGACAGGAATTTAAACATTTTGCTTTTCCCTGCATCAAAACACAGTGCTCACACTGGGTTTATATAGACAGCTGGATCAGCACAAATCAATGCAAAAGTGCAGAACCTGCATCACTGGGTGATTACGGTACCTCATTTTATTGTATATAAAAACAGATTTTGTATTTTATTTTGATTATACTGCAAGTGTTTAGAGTACTGATTAGCCTCCAACAGTAGCAAAGCAGTCTAACAGAACTACTAGAATCAGTTTTGTGCATGAAATAATCTTTTTAGGCCTTAAATGAAATTAAATTCTGCATCTTTGCCTCATTTAATGGGCTCAGACTTAATTGGCTCCAACTCTGCACATGTTTTGGTTATGGTGGAAGTTCGGTATAAAATCTTTGTGGACAGATTGTCTTCCTCACTGGTGTAGAAGGGGAAAAGTTTATTCCTTCATATGGCTTTGGTATACTTGAAAACCTATTCCACCAAATAAATAGTTTGAGAGCTTATTTAAAATAGATTTTTAAGCTATGAATCGTGTGGTACTCTTAACATCCAACATGTGTTATTTGTGTTTGACTTGAGTAGCTGCATGAAGAACCTGTTGGTGGCATTACCAGAACCAAACATTAACTCGTCCATGCACCTTTAATTTCTGCCTTTGTCCTGTTGAAGACAAACGAATGTCCCTTTCTAAAAAAGGTAACTACCGTACTGTGAAATATTCCTGAGGCACTGTTTGTTTGGGCATTAATCACTTCTCTTTTGGAAATGGAACAAGTTAGTGCAATGATGAATGTACTGTAGTCCAGCGTAATCGTTGACAAATAAACTTTAGATTTACACATTTGTTTGCGCTTTAATTGAAACAAAGATATGTTCTTTGAGTAGAAAACTTTAATAGGCACATTCTTGGAAAATGATATGGAAACTTTAATTTTCTGCAGTTTTGCACATTTCCTACAGCATATCGACTGACGGTTCCAGTGTTTAAAGAATAAGTGCTTAATTATCCCTTTAGAATGGATCAGTACTTTTCACGGTCCTCAACATTGAAATCCACAGAAACTACAAAAATAAATTTTTTAAAGACCCTTACAGTATGTATTTATTTAAATCCTATATTAAAAATTTTAATACTTCATTTTATTTTTTTATTAGCTTACAATCACCTGAACATTAAAATAGCCGTTTCATGGAGACGCAGAAGATCCAAGCCCTGGCTTTAGAAACCAGATTGAGTGTGTGCCGATGTGGGTTGTGAGATAAATACAAGTGAAATGTGAAGGTGCTAAACTAGAATCTGGTTGAATACTTTTTTTTCTTGTTCAGGAATCAGGATACTTTCCAAGTGAAAGGAACCAGTGGCTGCACTGTTAGTGGCTGTTTAATTTCCTTTGCGTTTTTTTATTACCTGTAGCAAAGGAAACAACAATATCCTTTAAAAGCAATCAAGAGTCAGTCCTTTCCTCCAAATGGACAATGATCTGTGTTCATATAAGTAAATCTGAGGTCAGCATTGGGATCATGAGTAACCTGTGACTACACGTTTAAAATTGAGCCCTTTTCTTCACAAACCCTGAACAAATACATCCCTGAAATACACAGATCTAAACACTTGAGTTGCTTTAAGTTGGAACATTTTCTGAAAGTCTGGAGTTTAAGGGCTGCAGACTCTCCTACATATCGTTTCTATCATAGCCCAACATGATGTTTTCCAAAGTCATCATGAACAGCTTAGGAAATGAAAAAGGGCTTTTGTTTTTAACAATATAACCCGCCCTCTTCGTTTTGTTTGACAAAAGGATGAGTTTGACCGAGGTAAACACCTCAACGGAAACATCCAGGACGTAAGAAAAAGCATCTTTGGAGGAAACCTGATTCCAAAGCTTTTGAAGCTGTGGTGCTAACCCCCCCAAAATGAGTTTTAGAGACAAGCTGACCAGTTAATGTTGGACACAGCACACTCCTCCCCTCCACAGGTTAGGATCTGTCCCAGTGAGTCCTGACAGTGTCGGTCAATCAACAGAACAGCTGGACTTGATGAAGAGCAACTCACAAGACGTGATGGTTCTTGCAGCTGCTCCACTGACAGTATGGAAGCAGGGAGCTGAAGATACAAGGCAAAATGTTCAACCTAGTCCTCAACGATGAGTATATCAGGCGAGGAGTGCCCTGCGTCCTCATTCTGTCCTGTAACCCAGCTGTGTGGTGACCAGCATGTGGTACACTCCCTTCTTCGCCAGCAGCTGTTGGTGCGTTCCTTGCTCCACCACCACTCCTCCCTGGAAGACGGCGATGCGGTCGGCGTTTCGAATGGTGGACAGACGATGGGCCACGACTATGCACGTCCTGCCCTTGCTGGCCTGGTCCAGGGCGTCCTGCACCACCTGGAGATGAACACAGAGTGCACGGACTGGTTGTCACTAACCCGTCATCCGTTGAATACGTTTACAAGGTAGCACTGTGCTGGTCCAACTAAAACAGGAAATAAAATGGTTGCTTTGTTTTAAAAACTGGTAGTTTCCAGTTTATGCTCCCATTCCACAACCATTGTTGAGATCTGAGCAAATACAACACCTACAAATAAACCAAGCAATTACCTGTAATACGTCTTGGTGTTTTTTATTTTATGCATTCAGAAACGGACATTTTCTGAATAATGTTTATTGTGCAGGTTATTCGGTTTTAAAATCTTATAAGTGTTAAAGGGAAAGTTCAGAACTTTTGGAGAGAAGTTCTACATAATAAAAAAAGTTACTTCCCCACAGATTGGGATTAGGAAGCTATGGTCCAAATGGGGCAAACTCCAAAGATGATTGCTGCCGTCAAAAAAACTCCAATCCCAATTTTTCACAGTGGATCATGCAAATACTACTCAGTTAAATCTATATCGGCTCTGCATTATACTATTTTTATTGACGTCTATGGTTACAGCAAGAGTAGTGGCAGCAGCTAACTAGCACTTTGAGCAGGAAAACAATATTTTTGTCAAACAGTCACACAATGGAAAAAGGACATGTAAAGGTTTAAGAAAAAAAAAGTGTAATCTCACGAAACGCTGAAATATTTGACGCTGGGGTTGTTTTCATTCAGCACCAAACCCTTTTGGTCTTGGCCTCACTCGAAGCAGCTGTTAGCTCATCAAGCAAGTCTGGATTAACCAATTCTATAAACTGGAGGTTGTTCAAAGAGCCATCAGGTAAGACAATAACTGTTAACCATTCTGTAAAACCCCACTTCAAAAGATCTGAAAAGCTTCAACATTATATTCAACATAGAATTATAATCCGACACATTTAGTCAAATCTTAGAATAACTTGTGAAGATCTTGAACTAAACAACTAAAAATTAACACCTATAATAAGAAAACCTATAATCTTTATTATACAGAATTCAAAGTAAAGCCTTTTAACACATATTTTAACAGAAAAATGTTCAAAATGAAGAAATATTACCATTTTTGTACAGTCTTGTTAACCGACCTTTGCAGTGTCGACGTCATTTTCAGGGATTTTGTTTAAAAACTTTTTTTTTTAGCATCATGGATGTAAAAGAGGAAACGCACAAACCTTTTCACTCTCGGTGTCCAGCGCAGAGGTCGCCTCGTCCAGGAGCAGCACTTGGGGGTTGCGAAGGATGGCTCGGGCTATGGCTATTCGCTGCTTCTGACCACCTGACAGCTGAGTCCCTTTGTCGCCCGCCTGAGTGTTGTACTTCTGCTCGAACAAACGCAAACAGAGACAACAGGCTCATAAAGATGTTACCACAGAAGGACAAATTAATGACAGAAGCTTCCAGGAATATAATCTCGTTCAGACAAGGAAATCAAATGTGTGGTTGTGTATTTTCCCAGAACTTCTCCAGTTAGAGATGTGTGCATTTTGTAATAATTATAATGGACAGTTTGGACTAAACCTTTAGAGAAGAAAACATTTAAGTTGGTTGGTGTATGAACAGAAATAAAAACAAGTCAGTTTGAATACTTTATGGCACTGGATCAAATTTTACATTTTAATTAAAATACAGTAATTAAACTGATGAAGTTGTATGTACCGGTAACTTAAAAGAAACACATTTTTTCTTCACCGTGACAGTAATATCCTGAACATTTAAATTTTTTATTACTGAGTAACATGGAGTAGGTTCTGATTCTTTTATTTTGTTGTGGCATCAAGAAAAAAAAAATACAGTTTATACGTATAATTGTCAGTCGTGATGTGTTTAGATCAAGAAAACATGAGAAAAACACTGCATTGGTATTTGTTGCTCCACCGCTGGCTTTTCTAACAGCTTGAATTTTCTGAGGCCTGCACCCAACTAATGATATACTCTTCATGAATCTGGCTCCAATACTCTCTTTTTACTGTTCCCAGATCAGTTTTGCAGGGTCTGGCATGACTTTCAACTAGACTGAGATCTGCACTTGTGTTTTCATGAATTTTTATTTTTACGTCCTTCGCCCTGTGGTGAGATGCATGATCATCATAAAAAAATAAAGTCATCAGCAAACTGCACTTCAACTGATGGAATAAGAAAAGTGTTTAAAATTACAATACAGACTGACATTTATTGAAGATATAAAAACTGCCGTCTCCCCCCAGTTCCTATCCGACATGATCGTTTCATCCAGCCCCCCACAGTCCATTATTTTCCTGTATCTCATGGTCAGCTTGTTCTTTCCCGTTTGGGTCTTAATGACAACTTTTGTTTCACTTTTCTGAATAAAAATCCCATTTTTTACAGTCCGGTCACACATGGTGATTCCAGTTTTTGCCCATTTGCTGCATTTTCCATTTTAAGACATATTTAAGTTTTCTATTACAGTACGACCTTTTGATGTCTACCTCAGTCGACCAGAACTCTTCCCCTTCACAACCTTCCTTTTTGTTTGGACTTTGTCCAGATTTTAGACACAGCTGAAAGGGAACAACCAACATTTTTTGCAACATTCTGTGATAGTTTATCTTCTTAAAGTTTCATAATCCTCTCCTTTGTTTCACCAGACATCCCGTGTGTGAAAACCATGATTCACATCAATCTGCTTTGTGCAACAGCTCTCTAAGGTGTGAGCACTCTTTCATTAAATCAGCAGATTTACCGTATTTTTCAGAGTATAGGTCGCACCTTTTTATCATTTTTTTCATGGCCTGCGACCTATACAGTACTCAGGTGCGACCTATATATGGCTTTTTATAAAATAAGCTGATTTGTAATCATTTATTAACAAAAAATTTTTATTTTATGCTTATGCTTATTTTATGCTCATGTTTATTAAATGTTTTAGTGTTTAGTGTTTAGATGGTTACTGTTGCACCGAGGGACTGAGAGAAACGCAATTTCAATCCTGTGTATGTCCTGTACATATTGCAGTTCTGACAATAAAGTTGACTTTGACTTTGAAATTTAACTGAGACACACTCTTACAATAATGTCAGCTAACAAATATATTTTTTTAGGTGTTTATCCTGCTAAAATTATTCATTTATTAAAGAAAAGTTCAGCTCAGACACATATTTGCTATAATTTTTTATCAAACAATTAATTGTTTTTAAGTGTTAATCTTCTTAAAAGCCTTGCTGTGCGCTCCTGTGGAAGAGACATTTGCAGCAGAGCTAAACACGGTCCACATTTTGACGTAGGTGCGACCTATACTCAGGTGCGACCTATATATGGATTTTTCCAATTCTTTGGCAATAATTGGACAATGCGACCTATACTCCGAAAAATACGGTAATCTGACACAGGCGTTTGTTGTAGAACTGTACATTACAAAGTGATTCGATTCCATCATTTCTCCTCTACTTAAAAAGTTCAAGCATAAATAAAAGCATATATTGTATGAGAAAATAAATTAAAAGCAACTGTGACCAACTACAACACCAATTTCTTTACCGTTTGCAGGGGTGTCAAACTCCAGTCCTCGAGGCCTGGTGTCCTGCAACTTTTACATATTACACTGAATTAGCTTCTCAGTGCAGTCAAGTTCTCCAAAGTCCTGCTAATAACGTCCTTATTTGATTCAGCTGTGTGGCTTCAGAGACATCTAAAAGTTGCACGACTCCAGCCCTCGAGGCCTAGAGTTTGACCGTCAAGTATTTTACATGTTATCCTGTTAAGACTTTTAAAACTAGGGTTTTTGAAGTTTGAGAATGTGACTGTTTAACTGTTTTTAAAAAGTACACAGTGTAATCCTTCCATTTGTGAGCAAAAATATGCAAACATTACCAGAATGAGCTCTACGAAGAGTTTTTCTGCTGGACTTAAAAATATTTGTTGTGTATGTTACAACAGACCTGCCAACTTGAATTCTCTGATTCACACTTTACACAGTTGTACAAGGTTACCTGTGGTAGTTGATCAATGAAGCTGTGAATGTTTGCTGCTTTAGCGGACGCTTGGATTTCCTCCATGGTCACGGTGCGGGTGTTGTCTCCGTAGGCGATGTTTTCAGCCAGAGTGCAGTCGAACAGCACCGGCTCCTGGGACACGATGCCGATCTGAGATCTCAGCCAGTGGATGTTGAGCTGTTTGACGTCCACGCCGTCCATCAGCTGAAGGAAGAGGATCAGAGATGAGCAGAGGCTCTTATAGCTATATGGCGGCCGTGGCGTAGTGGTAATGGCAGTCGTCCCCCGATCGGAAGGTTGGCGGTTCGAATCCCGGTTCCCCACACCATGTGTTGTTGTGTCCTTGGGCAAGACACTTAACCCCGAGTTGCTCCCGGTAGGACTGGAAAGCACCTTGCATGGTAGTCTGCCGCTACCGGTGTATGAATGTGTGTAGCATTCAATGTGTGTAGCGCTTTGAGATTTTCACTAATGAAAAGCGCGTTATAAATTGAATTCATTATTATTATTATTATAGCTCACTTTTAGTTGGAGCTCAAATCTTATTTATCAAACTACTACCGGTAATAATAGTAGTATTATTGGCCAAATTCTTGGTAATTCTTTAAATCATTTTTGATGGTTTAATGTTTCCAAACCATCAGGCAACAGACGGGCTGCAGGTTTTAATAAGCATTTAACAAACTTACCTTTTTCATAAATAAAAACCTCCAAGTCAAAATTATTTATAAAGTAATAATTTTGACTTATTATCAATACATAATATACCGGTAGGTCAAATTTTTTAATTTTTTTTAATTTTTTGGTTTCTACTTTTTACAAAAAGGCATTTTAAGTCTTGGATCATTAATTTAATCATTTGTTTTTTAGTTTATCAGATTTGAGAGATGTTGTAATTTAAAAATGCATTTACTATAAATTGAGTTTATTATTGCTTCATGCTTTGGTAACTTTATATATAATGATTGTGATACATTGATGATTTTATATATATTTTTAACTCATGTAAAGCATCTTTGAGTATTTAGAAAAGTGCTATACAAATAGCAATTATTATTTTTATTATTATTATTGCATAATGTACAAAAAAAGTACATTTATTCTTATTTCTGCTTTGCTGCAACGCGATTTGTTTAGACTCAGACTTTTGATTTATTCAAAAACCGATGGTTACACACAAAAAATTGTATTTTTTAATGAATGTTTTTAGAGAAACAGACCAATTAGATTACTCTAAAGTTAAACTAATGCATCTTTTTAGCTTTGGATATGACAAACTAAAAGTGATTCAATACTTTAGCAACATTTTATCACTTATCCGTTGTAGTAAATAGTAGTTGCTAGTAATTTATTAGTGCTATAAATTAAAGTACCAAAACAATAACATTTTAAAATTAGAATTCATTGAACTGTATACCAGAAGGCTTTAGGAACTTATGATAACACCAGGATAAGATAGTTTATGTTCTTCAGCTCTGACTCTACTGAATAAAAAAGGATTTTACAGATGTTTTAGATCAAAGCACATCTGTACATTGACCTCGTAACGCCTCCGTCCCATCAGCATGGCTGCCATAAACACAACCGCCCGTTAAGGCGGGCACTAATTCAGGCAGCTGACTACACAGAGTGTAGGCGTGTGTTTGCGTCCTCACCACTCTGCCTTCTCTGGGGTCGTAGAAGCGCTCCAGCAGCTGGATGGTGGTGCTCTTCCCACAGCCGCTGCTCCCCACCAGGGCCAGAGTTTCCCCCTTCTTCACCTTCAGTTTCAAGCCTTGTAGGATGGGCACGTCGGGGCGTGAAGGGTAGTTGAACTTCACATCCTCGAAGCTCACGTTACCATCAAATTTGTCCTTGAGGTCAAACAGCGGTGATTCGTTACGTTATTTTTGAAGGACTGTTTAGTAGATTTTGTGATATTTACCGGCAGCTCTCCCTCCTGGGACAAATTGTTAATAGCAGGCTCTTTATTCAACAACATCATGAGGTGGGAAGCGGACAGTTTGGCCTTGGCGTAGTTTGGAGCGAAGGAGTTTG
>JBBPBX010043143.1:8316-28058 GCA_038048925.1 Garcialebias charrua | reverse complement strand
GACTGGTGTCAGATGAAAGCTAAAGGACAACCCAGAAATTGTTCCCTTTTTTCTGAATTCCCAGAATCAGTAAAACGTCAAATTTCTGTAACTACTGCGGGATTAGTTCTGGTGAAACAGTAGAAGAGTTGAGAAACTCTTTGTTTTCAGTTTCATTATGGATGTGCTTTAAAGTAAAATGATCTGAACAGAGGGCATCTACACTTCCTTTTTATTTTTGGTGTTTCAGCTGAAATGCTTAATCTCAACAAGAAATTGATATTTACCTGTAGTCAATCACTTAATATTACCAAGTCTTGGATTTTGAAAACTGATATATAATGTGTATTTTCTACAGATGCACGATATTGGATTTTTGCCGATATCCGATATGCCAATATGTTCAAACGTATTTGGCCGATATCCAATATGCCAATATGTTCAAACGTATTTGGCCGATATCCAATATCAATACCAATATTTTTCCCCTAGACCTACTTACAGAGACTACATAGCTTTCTCTGCAAAATGTTACATTAAGGCTACAGTACAGCTCTGCGTACGTCCGTACGCACGTCCGTACGCGCGTGCTGTGCAGACAGTTCAGCCCCACACCCCAGCGTACGTTCTCGCGTACATTCTCGTGTTTTCGCACCAAATTCTTGACATCATTTGAGCAGCTGCAGCGCAGAGCGTTTACCTACGGGACAAATTGAGGTTGCTGATTGGTCATTTGCTGACACGCCTACTGAATTGATTGACAAGTTGGGGGAAAAAAAGACTAGAGCTGGCAGCTCCAGCCATAGATATATACACTAGATAAGCTGAGGAGGAGTCAGCGGCGTCGTCAAGCGGCGGCCATCTTGCCACAGACAGCAACATTAGCTGCAGCTGTGGAAACCGTATGGAGGTGAGGGATTTATACAAACAAAAATACGCTTAACTCGCTGTAATCTTGACGGATTTACAAACGGTTTATGTTTTTAAAAACGTTATTAACGTGGCTATGATTTCTTTGGTAATCAGACAGCAGTTTCGTCTTTTTTAAAAGGTTTTATTCGTGTTTTGGGTGTCACACTCATCGAGAATCTAGAATTTAAATTCTGTTTTTATTACACCAATAACTATTTTAAAACAAACTAATCTTTTGTCTAAATGACTGTCTTGATCATGACTGTATTTATTAGCAGACTATTAACAAGAGCCTTTGATTAAGGGCTAGCTAGTATTCCAAATATTTCCCTCAGCATTCTTAGATCACTAGGAGCTCTTTGTTTTTAACTGAACTAAAGCTGCACATGATTTCCAAGCGGTTTGGTATGTTCAACACTAATTACTGCTTTGTGTTTTACAGAAATACTCTTTGACAAGATGCCTGACTTTTGTGCAGCCTATGGATGCTCCAATAGACGTAACATCAAAACAAGAAACCTTGGGATCACATTTCACCTGTAAGACTCTGTGACAGTATTATTACTTTAATTAGAATAATCATAGTTATATTTTGGATCAGTGCACATTACACGTCACGCTACACACAAAAAATGTGAGATAATATTATTGACATAATATTATACATAATATATATTTACATAATAATGACATAATATATATTTACAGCACTTTGGTTGACCTTGTTGTTGTTTTAAGTGCTCTATAAATAAAATGGTATGGTATGGTATAAGGCTTGTAAAAGTATCTTTATATAAATTATGATTATGATTCAGTGTTTCTTTTTGATACCATTTTTAATAGCTGTTTTATTGTACCAAAAGTAAATGCAAGCACACCAAAAGTATGATATATGTGTATACTTGTCATTACTATAATTATTATTGTTAATGGGTATTGGCATATGGGTTTATTTTATTCTTCATTACAGTAGTTGTATAAAACTACTGTAGTTATAAGTAATGATCCAAAGTAAAGTAACTACAGTATTCCCAACAGCTACACTTTACCGGTTTTAGTGCATCTCTAATGCTATCTCCTCAGTTGTTCTCATCTCTCTGCATGGAGTTCATAATATGCTCTTTTCTGTCTGCATCACGTTCATAAGATGCTCTTTTCTGGTGATGGTACTTCTTATCTTATCAGGGTGTTTTGCTACAATATATTTGCTGTATTAAAATATGTCTCTGTTCCTGCTCTTGTGTTTAGTCACCGCCACCCCTAAAAAAAGTAAATGTTAAGATCCTAAACTCATAAACTCATTCTTTCTTGGGACCTCTTTGTAATTATACAATATTTGCTTTATTTGATTAAGATTCCTCTCTATCCTGGGATTTATCATCAATATTGACACATTGATGTCAATGGTTCCTGTGCTGCTTGATGAGCAGCGATATATCCTGACCTACAGGTTCAGCCAGGACCACTTGGAGCTTCTCTTTAACTCCATCAGAGCATCTGGTACAATTCATAATTATTTTTTAACACAACACTAAGTGACCGGAACTGTCAGCAACTGTATTGTTTTCAATTTGTTGATCCATGTTTTCTTTTTTTTTTAGGAAAATACATTTGGTTTGTTTATTTGTTTGAAAAATCGGTGAATATGTAATATACTGTTATATATCTTGTGTCTATTTTAAGGTGGATGGAATAACAACCCTAGTGCCAGCCAGTTCAAGAACATTTTCAGAAAGCTGATGGCCCGGTGTGGTGTTAAACCAAGCATAAAAGGCAATGTGACCGCACAGGATGAGACAGAGTCCCTACCAGTTGAACCAATGTCCTCTGCTGACCAGTTCTACCACATTGACACATCAACAAACCTGTCAGCTGTAGACGGATGCCCAATGTGCCTTACTGCATATGCCACTTTTGCCTCTATAACAACATGAACTACTACCTCATACATATACTGTGTACATTAACTCATATGCTGCTTTGCCACTTTGCAAATGTCAATGCTAGAACCTTTAGTTTATTTTATAGTTATACTGTACTTTTATACTTTTTTACTTTTTATACTACAGTAGTATGCAAAAACTCAGGACAGTATTATGTTCATTAAATGTTTAGTGTTTTAGTTTTAGAGTTGGTGTAAATTTTCATACTCATTTACCACTATGCAAAAACTCAGGACAGTGTTACAGTTTTACTATTTTATGCTTATGTTTATTATTATATGTTTCAGTGTTTTAATGTTTAAATAGTTACTGTTGCACCGAGGGACTGAGAGTCTTGTCACACTATCAGATGTTTATTTCTGTTTGTTTGTTTATTTATATCTCCCGATTATTAAATCTTTTCATGTATCTAAAAAAAATAAACTACACATATTGACCAAGGTTTGTGTAATAATGTATTTAATATTACATAATATTTGCATGTGTAGGGAAAAAATTGGCATAAATTATTTTCATACCACTAATAATAATGCTATTTATGATGAAATAGTATTAAATATTTATTAGCATTGTAACATATGTCAGTTAATTTCACTGGAAATAAACATGTATTTATAAATGGATGTAAATATAATCTTATTGTGTATATTGCTAGTGCAATACAGTGTCTATATAACGTTATTTTCATGTGAACGTCCATCTTAAGTACACCATATTATAACAACATCTCTCACATTTATAACAAACCAAACCGTTTTAAGATCGGTTGAAAATTAAGCAAGTTATGGTTATTTTAATAGTAAATGCCCCATTCACATTCATGTTAAGAGTGGGCGTTCTGTCTGTGGCAAGATGGCCGCCGTCTGACGATGTCGGTCTCCATTGGCCAACAGCGGGGATGTCTTATCTAGTGTATATATTATCTATGGCTCCAGCCGCAGCGGTGTTCTGTGTTTATATGTTAATAAAAAGTTCTAAAAAATAAAAAAAAAACAGGGAGCGCTGGTCCTGCAGCCCACACATCAGACCAGCACACCAGGAAATCTCCAGAACCTCCCGCAGCCACACTGGACCTGAGTTTAATTCGCTCGTGACAAATTTGTTCATTTCTCATCATTTCAGTCATGGAGTCAACGGAGGAGGAAGCGATCACTTGCCTTTTGGCAAAAAAAACAAAAGAAAAGGCCAGATCAGGGATGAAGAAGGGGAATTTAATACATTTGTGTCACATACAAAACAGTCCGGCGCCGGGCAGTTTATTGTGCGACAACGCGTTTGCGTACGCGGTCGTAAAATTTGAGCTTTGCGCGTACATGCCCTGAGGGGATACGCTTGTACCTCTGTGTAGTACGTGCGTACAGATGCGTATGGACATACGCAGAGCTATACGGGGGGCTTTACTCTGCATGGTCTTTGTCAGTTTGGCCTGCTACCCGATGCAGATGTCAAAAAGGGGGCTGAAAATGATGTAACACTTCAACTTGGATTATGTTTAATGTCAAATTTATTCATGACATTTACTCTCTCTAATACAATGACAACACTCGAACAGTGCAAATTTGTAAATTTTCACAAATCTAAACTCAACTTGTTCACAAGTGACAAGTGCATAAGTAGTGCAGTAATAGATATACTTGTCAGTTTCTTAAATTAAAAATTAACTTAGAAGCCTTTCATATCGGTGACTGAATGGCCGATGTCCGATAATTAACTTTATTGCTAATATCGGCCAATACTGATACCATGCCAATGACATTGAGCACATTGTGCATCCCTAGCATTTTCTGCTGGTAAAAGAATAAGCTCTTCTTTGCTCCTACAATCTTTTTCATGGGACTTTTTTATGGTCATAAAACAAACTTGTAATCAATAATTTTAAAATCCTTCTGCAATCAGCGTATGAGAACACACAATTGATGTTTTTCATTCTCAATTACTTCAATTTCCCTCACTTGTAGTTCAAAGAGACTTTTTTTTGCTCTATGTTTTAGTCACAATTTCAATACAAATCATATAATGAACAGGCCGATACTAGCAGAACACTGCGACAGATAAACTAGAAATAAACAAATACAACAAAACTTAGCAGGGTTGGTTAATAATCACAATCACCATAGTCCATTTTCACATTGGCACTATAAATTCAAGCTTCTAATTTGAGATTTTTAGAGACTAACAGTAAGATTTATTGAGTTAATTTTATTTATAACATTTACATGAAGTTGTTGTAAATGTAATTATGGTGCTTAATGACTTTGACTTTAAAACTATCAATTTTGTATTCTCATTGGTGTTTTCTTAATTACGTTTTTAGCTTAAGACTGACTCTTTCTAAAAATGGAAGTACAATTGTGGGAAAAATCAAGTCCGAGTCAGTTACCCAAACCTGTTGGATATGATATGTAATGAATGACCTTCCCATTGACTCTCATTTAAACAAACACATGTGGAAAGTGTAAACATCATTGGAAAATTTAAAGCATTATCATTAGGTGGGAACCTAAAAAATAAAGACATATTACTGTAATAATGAGAAGTCACAATAAAGGCTTGTCTCACATGAAAAACTGCCTTGACCTAATACTTGAAAAAGTTAGTGTACAAGCCAAAGCGTTAATAATTTAGGAAATAATTTAACTTAATTTGACAAAGCTGGAGAAGAACACATTTGGTCAAATATTTGACATTTCTTTAATTGAGTTTGAAAGGATTTTGTACAAACACACAAGGACACCTGATAAAAATTCCTTTTGTCTTCAGAAAAATATGTCAACATGATGCCTGCAAAACCACCTGTGTATTAAAATATTTGCATCTGCAAACTGTAGAGCTGCAGGTATGTTCTCACTTGTGTAAAAAAAAAATCTTGCTTGTGAATAATTCCTCGCTCTGATGACATAACATGATTTTGAGGTGAGCTGCAGTGTGCTCTAATAAATGTTTTACAGTGCAGCTCTACCAAGCGGTTAATCATGTGAGCAAAATTGTGTTAAGGCAGAGATTTTTATCACCAGATAGATAAAACGTTCATTGTGCACGGTGCCAAAATACTTCAGGTGTGCCAGCCAATATTATTTAATGTTATGCAGCTTGAGAAATTTCTAGTCATTTGTTTTGTTCTGGGTAGAAAAGGGATTTGATATAGGTCACAACTTGTGAATAAGTTTTGAGCTTTATTTCAGATAATAAAGATATATGATAGTCCCCGTCCCCCCGCCTCCCACCACCTAAATAAATTTTTAAAAATCACTGTATTTCTCTGTTCATTTGGGATTCTTGATGTTAGGATTAAAGATAAAAAGCCCATTAAAGCAGATGACAGCCTTCTTTAATAAATGCAATCCATCATTCCCCAGCAGGATTTGACCTTGCTGCCAAATACAAAACTTCATAAAGCAATTTTTTTTGTAAATTTCTTAAGTGTACTGTTACATAGATAGACATCTATTTCTATAGAAATATATTGCCTAGATTTTCCGACAAAGAGGTTGTGTGATATTACAGATAAGACAGGAGAAGTGCAGGAACTTGTTTCAGTAAGAAGGAAACTGCATGTTTATTATTGCAATCTGTGTTGTTTTGTGAAGTCTCAGGGGGAAATGTGAGAAATTAACGGAGTTTCGTCAGTTACAGGGATAGACCAAGTTCTTCCATGTTCAGTCTTGTAATATATTTCTGCAGTTTTCCAAAACCAATTTTTTAGGAAGTTAGATGTTTTTTTGTTTGTTTTTTTGCACATTTTGACATTGCATGTGACAAATGAGTCATAGATGTTCACAAATTAGGTATTGCAAAAAATAATTTGGTTGAGCATTTTTATTTCATTTTTCTTGCTGAATTTTAATGTACGGTAATTACAAAAGTGAACACAATGAGCATTTTCTGTGAAGATTAATAAAAGGAGGATCTTCAGCCAAATATCAGCGGGTTCGGATGTTGTCAGTCCATACAATGGGCGTTATCAATGGTTATCATCCCCATATGTATTGGCAAAACTGTCCAATCTACCTCCTAGCATGTTTGAAAAAACGTTATCTGCATTATTATTGCTGTGAGTAGGCAGCGTGTTTCCGTGAACCCGGAAGTGTTGTGTTTTTGTTTTTTTCAGCTTATGTAACCGTTTTCCTAAACCTAACCTTAAACCTGACCCAGAGGACCAACCCTAAACCTAACCCCCTTACCCTTGTGCCTGAACCTAACCAAGACCCTAAACCTAACCCATTCATTCATTCAACCTTTATTTAGTCAGGTAAATCTCATTGAGCCTCGTGGGCTCATTTACAAAAGTGACCCAAGACCCTTTACTCTGAAGGCCCCAGTATAGCTCTGCGTTCGGCCGAACGCCGCTCGACCCCGTTCGAACGCAGCAGCACAAGCCTTTGAACGCGGGCGCGAACGCGCCAAGCTCGAATTTTACGACCGCGTACGCAAGCGCGTTGTCTCACAATAAACTGCCCTGCGCCGGACTGTTTTGTATGTGACACAAATGTATTAAATTCTCCTTCTTCATCCCTGATCTGGAATTTTCTTTTGTTTTTTGCCAAAAGTCAAGTGATCGCTTCCTCCTCCACTGACTCCATGACTGAAATGATGAGGAAATGAATGAATTTGTCACGAGCGAATTAAGCTCGGGTCCAGCGTGGCTGCGCGAGGTTCTGCAGATTTCCTGGTGTTCTGGTGTGCTGGACCAGCGCTCCCTGTTTTTATTTTATTTTTTAGAACTTTTTATTAACATATAAACACAGAACACCGCAGCGGCTGCAGCCAGAGCCAGCTGCCGGCTCGTGCCTTTTTTTCCCCCCACCCGACCTGTCAATCAATTCAGTAGGCGTGTCAGCAAATGACCAATCAGCGACCTCAATTTGTCCCGTAGGTAAACGCTCTGCCCTGCATCTGCTCAAATGACGTCAAGTATTTGGATGAAAACGTGAGCATTAACGTGAGAACGAACACAGAGCTATACTGTGAACTGCCTGTGCACACAACGCGCGCGTAGAGCGGCGTTCGGCAAAACGCAGAGCTATACTGTAGCCTTAAACCTAACCACGTAGCTAAAGACGGAGCCTGCTGTCATCGCTTGTAACGGTGACAACGTACCTTTAAAGACCGTGTAAAGTGAAATTAAATGTGTGTTTTTAGTTTGTCACATGGCATAAATATGTGTTATTAATCACCCATATAAATCTGACTGATTAAAAACATTGTTTTCCTTATAAAATTAAGTCTCAAAAATCATGAAAAAACATAATTTTCCCTTGGTCTGAAACTGTGGGGGCGTGTCAGCGCGTGGGCGTGGTTTCAGCGCAGTACTGCGGCCTGCAGCTGAGCTGTGTGTGGAGAGGCAGACAGCAGAGCCAGTAAACCTGCTCTGTTTTTATCTGAGTTCTGTCTGTAACAGCAGCTACTTTTTCCAAGAGTTACGCTGTTTTTGTAAATAGTTTTCTTGTGTGTTTTTAATCTGGAATGAATAAAAAAAAAAAAAGTTGTACCATGCGGGAATTGAACCCATAAGGTTTGGGACAGAAGGCAAACGCTTTATCCATTGACCTATCCAGGCATTACAGATACTTGGTATAAAACCACGTGGTATAAAAACACGTTATGATTTGTACGGGTGCCCTGACCATTGCGACATCCAGGGAAGATGCACGAACGAGGCATAATTGATTAGCTAGCTAACAATGAACAAAATATCTATGCTATTGCTATCTGATGCTATCTGCGATTCGCGAGTGAACGGCTCCACCGAGGCGAATTTATACGGCTGGAGCTGCAGGGGGTGGGGCTATACTTAAGAAGACCGCGTGACGAAACGCGGTCACATTTAAAACACGCCTAAAAAATCCTGAAACAGAAATATCTTTATACACAGTTTGCTCTATAACTCCAAAATTAATTGAGCTACAATTTTGAGACTTTTTACTCATTTACAAGATTACAATTATGACATTTATAATGTTTATTGAAGAAAATATTGAAATTCACTTTACACGGTCTTTAAACCTCCTAGGAGGTACGGAGAGGAAATCTGACCGCTACGAATGGGGATGATAATAAATGATAAGGGCCATTTAATGGTTGATGACATCCGAAGCGGGTGCAAATATATATATATACTGTATATAAAAATGTCACCACCTTCTCTCATTATATGGAAATGAAACCTGCAGATCCCAATTACCAGTACTGTCATGTTGTGTTTTAGAAGCCAGAATTTGCACACTTGGGGGTTGGGCTTTAAGTTTTGCCTACTGCCCCCCACACAACCACAGGCCACAGGACTTTACTCTTAGAGTGAAATAACTAATACAGTTAACGTCAGAAAGAAATTGAACATACAGGGCAGCACGGTGGCACAACTGGTAGAGCTGCTGCCTCTCAGCGAGCAGGTCCCTGGTTCAAATCCCGGTCCGGGGGCCTTTCTGGGTGGAGTTTGCATGTTCTCTCCGTGCATGCGTGGGTTTTCTCCGGGTGCTCCGGTTTCCTCCCACAGTCCAAAAACATGCATGTTAGGCTGATTGGTAACTCTAAATTGACCCTGGGTGTGAGTGAAACAGGTCCCTCTTGTAAATGAGTCCCCGTGGCTCAACGAGGCTGGCCTGTATAAATAAAGGTTGAATGACTGAATGAACAAGAGTAAGATAAGGACTAAATGAATCAACAAGAGTAAGTGCTCAAAATAAAATTTGATCCAAGGTATCCTTATTAATTCTACCAAGGACAGGACTAAAATCTTGTACTGGAATCAGCCTGCAGGGAAACGAGTCCCACCATGGCTTATGGCCTAACAAGGTGGAATCAGGTCCTCTGGATGGATTCTTCTTTTTTGAAACATTTTGTCTTTTATCCAGAAGACTTCTTCATTCTGAGGTGCTGCAAGGAAGTTCAGTCTTATAAATGGCACCTTCTCACAGTGGATCAACCAGTCTGCCGGGGACAATCAAACTACTGTAGTTGTTCACATGTAAAAGGAGGCCCCTCATTCCAACGACCAATTGTTAGTACTGTACCCTGATGACCACTTGCAAACCATAGAAGACTGAATAATACAGTACTGTACTTGCAATAACAGCATTCTAGGAGGGTTGAAGCTGACCACAGAGACCTCCGCCTCCGACCTCAATCTCTTCAACAGAAATGCACGTACAACATGATGTGACATCAAAAGAGACCATTGTTTCATCAGTCTCCATGATGACATCCTTCACCTTATCCACAAAGTCCATGGTGTTCTGTATGTGATGTTCTGAGCTGCCAACTAAAGGGATGCGTACAGACGCCAGATATTTGGAAACATTGTCAGTGACAGAGTAAATCATGCTAACAATCAACCTTATTTATGAATTTTGGGTAAACCATACAGACTATGCACAGCCTTCCCTGGGTACAGTCTGTGGTACAGAATACGGTCATAGCCTTGTCCTGCTCCAAAAGTTTCAGGCATTCTATCAACTTCTTCTTGTAACCACTTCCTGTAACAACACGTGTTGTTCGATTATGAAACAAACATCTTACGAAGAAGGCACAGGGGGATAAGAATGCTCAATTTCGTATTTACTTCACTTTTTTATTATGAAATGGGTAAGTTGACTAAATTGTGCAGTTGATTTTGTGACTTCTGTCTTCTTCAAACTGAGATCACTCTTACTGTGGACTGTATCAGACTTCACACAACCCAACCACAAAAAGTTACAATGATTCAAAAAGTTTCTGAACAAACATCAGCAAACTAAACTTTTAAATCAACCACTGAGACCATCTTGGTACCATCATGCAAGAATTTCAGCCTTCTGGTGTAAACACATTAGTTGGAGCAGCAAAAGCAATCTTTGCTAAGCAGGTCTTAGAACGCCAAAGATTATCTTGTTAACGTCAAAATGTAATCATTTTTAGAAATAAAACTAAATAAACCAGAACTCACACATTAGACAAAACATTCAGCTTCACAATAAAAGTATGGGTCTTGAAGTTTTATTATAAATTTTGTTAAAATATTTGTTATTTGTCTGTTAGTTCTAAGAGCCAAAACTCTGCTTTTAGCTTTCTATACAATGTTTCATGAGGGACTTTTTCAGGCTGTGATGAGTGTGTTATGTAAAATGTCAGCTTCGCAATTCTAAAGCAACATACAGTAGTAATAATTCCAACTGTTGGCTTCAGGATTGTAACATATTAATATTGAAGCCTGTAGTCTTCAAGGCTTCCAAGGAACTTCCAAAATGAGGTCACCACCAATAGCTCTGAGTGACAAAAGGCTGAGTCAGATGAAAGCCTAGTCAGAAAACCCACCACCCCAGTGCCAACCAACCAATCTATCTCCAGGGAAACTAACCAGCATGAGGTTTGGAGGGTTTTGTGTATCCTTCCTCAAATGCATGAGTGAGATATGATCTTTTAATTGACGAGATTTCATGTTCAGTGGGCAGTGCCAGTCAGAGCACATACTGATGTGTTAACTGTAATGCACTATGAATGACTAAGAAATCTTCCCTTAAATCAAGTCATTAATTACCACATGTTGTGCTTCCCGCAGCAATGTTAAGTTATTGTGAAATATGTGTCAAATGTCAAACCTTGTCCGGATCATAGTCTCTTTCAGATTTTAGTTTTGTTTTCTGCCCACAATTTGAAAATACAGGAAAACGAAAGCATGTTTCGTTTTGGTTTGGCACTGGTTGTCTTAAGAAATGTCCCATTATTCCAGTCATTATTATGACAAGGACTTGGGTAAATAAACTGCAACACCAGAGTAAAAAGTCCCTAAATGCTCAAATGTTTATAGGAAATTTTGTCCTTTCTTATTGTTACTTGATTGAACAGAAAGCACAAACAGGCTTGACAAAATCCCCAAATGCCACATTAAAATAACAGTTTTCAACATTTCTGTGTTAGAATAATGTATGATTTATTATTTTCAGGTCAACAATTGCAACTTCTGATGGATTTGGGGGTTTAAAGTGTTACATTTTCTGTGCTTTAAGGCATATTTTACGTGTGTATGAAGTTATTTCCTACTTTAAAGAAAAAGAAAAGAAAAATAGTTTATGGCTCCCCAAATGTGTGATCAGATTTTATTCTGGGAGGAATTTACATATGGCAAGTCTTCAAGTCCATTTTCATCTTCAAATAATGCTGTATTATTTTACCTCAGAAATTAGAAGTCAGAACTCTTTTAATCCATTAGAGATTACTAACGCAATCAGGATTTTATTATTGACTTTGTTTAGTGATTAATCTGTACCTCACATTAGACCACATATGGTATTTTGTAATAGTCAGTAAAACAATAGGGCTGAGTGACATTTAGATAAGTTGTTCCAAAGAAAACAAGGTTTAATCTTGCATAGTTTCTGTAGAGTCTCATCGATGCCACAGGTTACAGACTTTATCCACATCACTAAAGCTGTAACATGGCCTCCTGCGGTGCTCCCGGGCGTTTTTTTTATGGGAAGCTCTCCAGGAGTCTATTAGTCAGAGTTTGTAAACCGTAGTTTCAAAGTGAAGTGATTCATCAATGTCATGGCGAGAAGAAATTTGGTTCTTCTTTTCAAATAAAAAAAAAGCAAGCAACACTGAGTGGAAAATAAATCTACTATGAGCTGAGAAATGATTTTCTACCAAGAACTATAAAACTTGAATACCAAAAAGCTGCCCAACAAGTGGTTACTGACTTACTTAAAACTACATAGTTCAATATATTTATTTTTATTTGTAATATTTATGTCCGAGTGTGTTTTTGATTCAGGTGACATTGTGGGGAACAACTGCTCCTTGTGGGGACCAAAGCCTGGGATAAATATTTGGGTTGGTTAGTGGTTAAGTTTAGGACTAAGGTGGGAATTGTGGATGGGTTAGGGTTAGGTTTAGGCATGTACTAGTAATGGTTAGGTTTAGGGTAAGGGTAGGGGTCAGGGATAGGCTAAAGGAGTTAATGAAAAATGAATGGAAGTAAATGCAAAGTCCCCACAAAGAATAAAATTACAAATGTGTGTGTATGTGTGTGTGTGTGTGTGTGTGTGTGTGTGTGTGTGTGTGTGTGTGTGTGTGTGTGTGTGTGGGGGGGGGGTGTTAATAGACATGAAATAATCTTGTCTTCCTTAGAATGTGAAAACCAGAAATTCCAAGCTTCTTGTTGAAAGGTTCATAAAACCCTGAAAGTTATTTTTCTCAGAGCTAATCTTAAAACCTCTTGGCTGCTAAAATTTCCTGAAAGATGCATTAGTGAGATTAATTCTTAGAAATCCCCACATATAAACTTGTCCAACTTGGATGTGAATGTACTGCTGTGTTTCCGTGGATTCTTAGTAAGTATGTATGGTCATAAGGCATTTTTCTATATTTGAACTTGCAGCTGAATTTCTCCATTCTGTCTGTTTTTTATTTATTTATTATTTATTTATTACCATTTTAGCAAATTAAATTTCAGAGGACAGCTAAAGTTTGTGTATGATAGTGTTTTTATTATTCTATGCCAAGAAAAACAACTAAAGAGGAATCTAAAAAGAATGTGGTGTAAATACTATGTTAAAATGTTGAGCAAGTTTTAAAAAAAAAGCACTTTTAACATTTCATAAAGAACCCTTATATTATGTTAGACAATAATATTTTCATCTGAATATAATTTTAGTTAGTTTTTTGTGGTTCAGGTAAGGGAAACATATACAGAAAAAGTACAATTTGTTCTTCATAAATAGAAGCTTTATAAATTTTCAATTTTTTATGTATAAATTTGTTACAACAAATAATCTTCCTGATAAATCCAATGATCTTTATGTGCACTTCAGTGCTTGTTGTAATATCTCAACCAAAACAAACACAGATGCTTAACTTAATAAGAAATCAGTTGACGATCAGATTTTGTATTTATTGCATCTGTCAATGAAAATCAATTTGACACAGAACTCATGAGGAAAATTAAATGTTTGCATGATCTGGAATTTATTGTTCAAGCTTGCTATAATTCTTGAGTCATCTGCAAATACCATAAGCTACTATTCTATATACTGTATAACACAAATGTTTGTCCATTTTAGCTAAACTGTTGGGAGGCTTTTTGTTTTCAAAAAACATAACCCCTCATAATATTTATTACCATATTTTTCGCTCTGTACGTCACACCTTTTTGGATAAATTTGCAAGTCCTGCAGCTTATACAGCGAAGCAACTTTTTTTTTTCAGCTGCTCCCTGCGTTAGGGATCGCCACAGCGAACTAAGTCGCACAAAGACTTGGCAGTTATTTTTTACGCCGGATGCCTTCTTGACGCAACCAGAGACCTCCGAGCTACCACAGCCCTCTGTGTGGAGCAGAGAGCTGCTATCTAGGACACCCAGAGCAGCAGATGGTGGGGGTTAAGGGCCTTGCTCAAGGGCCCAGAGCGGGGTGAATGAGGGTGGAGGCAGGTGTGGATGCTTCACCTTCCCCACCCACATTTTTGATGTTGTCGGTGCTGGGGCTTGAAACGGCGATCTTCCAATCACAAGCTCACCTTCTCTAACCTCTGCGCCACCACTCCTCTAAGTGAAGCGACTAATATACATTTCCCCCCCATATTTATCAAAAGTTTAAAAAAAAGACAAGTCAACAAGTCAAAGTCAACTTTATTGTCAAAACTGCGATATGTACAGGACATACACAGGATTGAAATTTCATTTCTCTCAGACCCCCGGTGCAACAATAACCATTTAAACATTAAAACATTTAATAAACATAAGAATAAAATGAAATAATAAAAGTGTAATAATAAATGTGTAATACTGTCCTGAGTTTAGCATAGTAGTATAAAAGTATAAAAAGGATATCTATAAAATAAAATGAAGGTTCTGACATTGACATTTCTAATAAAGTGAAAAAGCAGCATATGAAGGGAATGTACACAGTATATGTATGAGGTATTTGATATTGGTACTGTATAGAGGTAAAGTGGCATATGCAATAAGGCTAGTAAAAAGAATATATATATCAGCAGTAGATCTAAACAGTAGTATGACTATAGCCAGTAATGTAATACAAACAGTAGTGCAAATATGAGAAGTAGTGCAACCCATTTATAACCCAGTTTTTGGCTGAGATCTGACGATTTTATTCATTCTGACATGGAAAATATTGAACACTACCATTTTCAGCCGCTAGAGGGCCCTCAAGTATTATGGCAAGCCAAGTGTCTCATTAATACGTAAAAGTGTCTATTAATGATAGTCTGCCACCTTCGTCTTGCTCCAGAACTCCTGGAGCAAATGTCAAATCAGCTTCATTTCGCCATGCTGCCCAGGCAAAATGCAGCTGATTTGACCATTAAAGTGCATTTAATTAAACTGAGGCACACCTTTGCTATAATGTCAAACAAACAATTAAATATTTTTAGGTTGACATCTTGGTAAATTTCAAAGAAATGCACAGTGAGTCCTCCCTTTGTGCGCTCCCGCAGCTGAGAGTTGGCTTTTGAAATGCAGCTGATTTGACCATTAAAGTGCATTTATTATAGGGTCTGCGATATTTGAACACTCTGGGACTCTCTGGGACTTAGAAATATTTTCAGCGCAGAAAAGCATTCTGCTCCCTCCCCTCAGAGCCATATATGGCACAGTCCGAGCTCTGCTGAAAGAGCGACTCCACACCCTGTGGATCGGTAACTCCTCCCCCGAAGCAGTTTGAAAATTTCCCTCAAAATAGGCGTGTCGAGAGTCAAGCAGGGGAGGAGGTTGAGGTTGTCCTGTGTTCACGCCCCCTCTAGTGGTAAACTCCCACCCCTCCCCAAGATTAGATTTCAAAATGGCGGATAGTCACGTCTTCAGTAAGTAAATACCTAAACTTTTACCAAAATAACAGTTGTAAAATGTTGTTGCGTGCATTTAATCACACACACACACAGCTTATGCGTATGCTTCTGAACACAGAACACATTAAAAACCTGTTTAGCTGCATGGCATGCGGTGTACAGCTGTGTTTTTGTCATTTTAATTTGCCACATCTTATTACTTAGCACATTCCAAAAGTAACGTTTCATAATAAATATTATAAAATATTGATTTTTCCTACCCTCTATAGGGTAGGGTTTGTTTGACGCTTTGGCTTATTTTTGTTATGCAACCCAGAACTAAACACACATTGTTTTTTGAATTGACTATTAATTAGCACCAAACAGAGGTAAAATCTTTTATTTGGTTTCCAAATACTGTATCCGTGTTTAGAAACATTAGATAAGCTTGTACAATATATATTTGTTAGGACAGGTATACAGTATTTGTTTAAGCTATGTGTCAGCTAATCAAAACTGGGCACAGCACAGCTGATAAGATTAATGAGAAAATATTGAGAAAATATTTCTTAATGCAAACCAAACCAATTGCAAAACAAACCAATTGCAATAAATTTAACAATACATGTACTGTGTATCCTTTAAAATGTTCTTTTCAGATAACTGTGATGACTCAAAGCACCCAGCAGCCACACAGAGTAATTGCAGCCAGGATTACTTTAACCCAAGAAGATGATGCAGTCTCGGCCAGAGCTTCATCTCCTGAGACCTGCATCCACGACAATGTTGGTACAGCTGAGACCCTGGTGTTCGTTTCTGGCTGGAAGGTGGGGCATCCTGAAGGTGGTTGGGACTCCTCGTTCTGCTGTCCACTGCGTCCAAACAGAGGAGCTGGGGTGGTGTCCCATGTGTTTTCAGAACCTTTTGTTGTTTTGAAGTAACTTACTGTTAATAAAATGAATCATAGACAACTAGTTTTTGTAATCAATTTGTTTATTTATTTTTTCCCTCATGCATGAGGACAAATCTGGGACACGATGCAGCGGTCGACTTCCCTCACTCCATCCCGACCCTGGATATTTGCAGTCCTGAAAAGAGAAAAGATCAAAAGTTTAATCTGAGTAAATGTAACATTTTAATGGAGAAAGATGTTGATTCAAAATTTCACAGTGTCAACAAATCCCCAAAATGTTGGGACAGGTAGCAATGAACAAATAAACAAGAATTAATGTTGCATAAACTTTTAAAAAAAACGTCCGCCATAATAAAAGTAATAAATAAAATAATAAAAACATAATTAATAATATTAATACCTGCAGACAGAGGGTAGGGTACAAAAGTAATAAATAAAACATGAATACATGTACCTGGTGAATCAGCTCTCATATGTCACCTCCAAAGTGACATGTCTACACGTCTCCTTGATGCTTGATGTCTGTGAAGCACGGCTCAGATTGGATGTGGAACGCCTCATGGAAATAAAAAAAGAACAACACATTTTAATCACCTTACAAACAAGCATACTGTACTTGTTTTCACTTTGTTGATCTGTTAAACAGATGACCCAGTGCAAAATAAATACTGCTGCCCATGATACTCATTCACAAGTACACATTATTTTATAAATACCTTTGATGCACAACATTATTATTTGCAGCAAAAGTACACCGTGTCTAAAACATCGTAACTAGTACAACAGCTAAAATTAGCGCCAGCTAGTCTCCATTGTTTTTTTATGTCACGGTCTTCTTTATCAGAGTTCATAAGAGTTCACACACTCTGCGGTGTTCATAAGAAACACTAGATTTTGAGCATTTAAACACAACCACAAACTAACGTTGATCAGCAACAGATAAAAACGCCACGACCTTGTGGGGCCACACCGAAGCAAGGCTGCAGGTCACAAACACAGCACATGAAGAAACACGTCATATGCTCAAAAGATAAATTATGGAATGAAAGGTGTAAAATGGTACTCACCTCCAAACGGATTGTAACCTGATGGTGTAAGGGTGGGTGAACATCAGTTTGAAGAGCTATTCTTGGAACAGCTTCACTCATCAATGCTAATGCTATGTTGCTAATCGCTAATCCAACCCCTGAACTCTGGAGGGGGAGTGACCTTCTCGGGGGAGTGGCTCCACTTTATATTCAGGCAGCAGTGCATGTGACGTCAGAATGTACTAGACATGTCAGAGTGTACTGTCTCGACCAACAAGAAAATCAGCGTGCAGTATCTTCTGTTCAACCCATAGAGCTACCATAAACACGTTTTTGGACCAAATATTGCCGATTTAAACAAATACGCACAAATACATGGAAATTAACACAGGAATAGTGCTCAGAAACATTTTAAACACATTCTAGGGAGTTTATCAGCTAAAAAAAACATGAATTTGGGTTTAGTCGCTCTTGAACTTGGGATCTGCTCCGCCCCCTGCTGCTCTCTGCTCAGAACCACTGCGATTCTGGTGGCACAACTGGTAGAGCTGCTGCCTCTCAGCGAGAAGGTTGCCGGTTCAAATCCCGGTCCGGGGCCTTTCTGGGTGGAGTTTGCATGTTCTCCCCGTGCATGCGTGGGTTTCCTCCGGGTACTCCGGTTTCCTCCCACAGACCAAAAAACATGCTTGTTAGGCTGATTGGTGACTCTAAATTGACCCTAGGTGTGAGTGTGAGAGTGGATGGTTGTTTGGTGTGAGTGAGACAGGTCCCTCTTGTAAATGAGTCCCCGTGACTCAACGAGGCTAGCCTGTATAAATAAAGGTTGAATGAATGAAAAAAATAAAACCTTCTAATAAAATAAAATAAAAACATGGAGCGCTAGTCCTACAACACAAAATCCAGCAGACACCAGCAGAGGTTCACGAAGCAACGTTGGACATGTTTTAATTCGCTCGTGACTTCCTCATGTCGCTGCGCTGCTGGTCTGGAATGTGTGGAATGCTTCACCTCCTCCTGTCTGCGCTGCGATATTCTGTGTTTATATGACAATATAACTGTTTAAAAATTTTAATAAAACCACGAATCACTCATCCTACAACACAAAATCCAGCAGAAATCATCAGAGGTTCACAAAGCAACGTTGGACATGTTTTAATTCGCTCGTGACTTCCTCTTTCTGTCAGCGCTGGTCTCTGGAATGTGTGGAATGCTTCACCTCCGCCTGTCTGCGCTGCGATATTCTGTGTTTATATGACAATATAACTGTTTAAAAATTTTAATAAAACCACGAATCACTCATCCTACAACACAAAATCCAGCAGAAATCATCAGAGGTTCACGAAGCAACGTTGGACATGTTTTAATTCGCTCGTGAGTCGTGACAAATCCATTTCCTCATTCCTGTCAGTGAGGATGAAGCGATCACTTGGCTTTTGGCAAAAAAACTAAATAAAAGTCCAGCTCTGGGATAAAGAAGGGATATTTAATACATTTTGTGTCACATAAAAAACAGTCCTGCATCGCTTTGCAATCCTTTGAATGAGAACGAGCTGCGGCTGGGACAGGTGGGGGCGTGGGTTGGGGCGTGACAAACAACTCTGTTTTTATTGGCTGTCAGTGTCCTGGTCACTCTTGTGTTTTCAGTGTTTTTATAAATGCTGATAGAGAAGCAAGGGGACAATAGATTTTTTCAGAGATTACTTTGTCTAACATCAGTTTGTCTGTAGATAGTGACTGAGTGAAGAAATATGTTAAAAATATATTGTTTGAAAAGTTAGACTACATTACAATCTTACATACCCCAGCTTTAAGTATCCTGATGCATGCTCAATAATCCAGGTAGAAAAATCTAAAAAAAAAATTAAGTCTGGTCCTCTGGTCATTCAATAAACAAAACAAAACAAAACAAAACAAAAATTGTAGAAACGTTTCATCTTTCCTCCGAAATACTTTTTCAGTCTGAGGAGCTGCATTCTGCTACTTTGACATCTTTGTTTTAACTTGTTTAAAAAATAAATAAAAAAATCTGTATGCCTCTCTTATGTTTGTCTATTGTTGATTGTCCAAGGAAAATCTACTGTTGCTGTTTTCATCATTCTTTGTTTGTAGCCAGGTCTCTCTTGTAAATGAGTCATCGAGGCTCAATGGGATTAACCTGCCTAAATAAAGGTTGAATGAATGAATTCATCTCAGGCCCTATTTACACGGACA